>PVIW01005491.1:0-105828 GCA_004026585.1 Noctilio leporinus | reverse complement strand
TTAATGTCACATAAGAATATATTAGTTGTTATTCCGGAATAGAATTAATTTTATTTTCTCTCCAATATTGTCCCACAGAGTAGATTCTCATTTAAAATCAGTGAATAGGCCTTCAAAAGGGGTTGTGGGGAGAGGGGAAGCAGAGGCAAGGAAAGGGAGCAGCTTAGACAAGAACCTAGTATAAAGGAACCATGGACATGAACAACAGGTGGGATTGACTTTGGGGGGAATGGGTGGGTGGGGAGGGGGACAGAGGGGAGCAAAAAGGGGATTGATGTAATACAACAACAATAAAATTTTTAAAAATATGTGTGATTAAATGCTCAATGAGAAAAAGTATTCTAAAATGTAAATAACTGTTCAATTAATTCCAATGTAAAGTGGATTCATGCTGATATATCATATTTGCTTAGAGAAAAAGTATTGACTATATTTAAAAAGGGATTCTAATGTTTTAAACTGCAAAATAATTTGCAGTCCCTTCTATTCAATTAGCAATTAATGTGGTCATTTGATATAGGTCACCTATGAACAAGCAATTTCTTATTTCTTACAGTTTATTTTACTATTTGAAGACTTCCCTTTACTCCTCATTACTTCAGATCTTAAGTATCTAAAGTGTCAATTATTTTATTTCTCTCACTATTTACAAATACTTATAAATGTTTTCTAAGTTATATGCAATTATGCTCTACTCCACTAATATAATAATATACTTTCTAGTAATGTGAGCAGGTCTATTATGTAAATTTGATTTACATTTATAATGCACATTTATGTGCAGAAGTATATTATTAAAATAATACTGAAAAAAATCATGAGTTTAAGTCAAAGAATCTTTCACCTGCATTTAAATCTTTCACTCAAAGTAGCAAGTAGATAAAATAGAGATAATTATGTACATATAACAGTATGTGTTTCTCTAAAATGGCTTAGTTTCTGTTACCATAACCTTAACAATTCAAACCTACCTATATGCAGAGACAATCAAGAATATGTACTTTTATGTTTTAATAAATAGTCTAACCATAATTAAGTAGTTTAAAAATTACTATTGTTAGAAAAAGGATGGAGTCATACAAAAATTTCATTATCAGAGCATTTATCATTCAGATCTTGTAATAAGTTTACTATTTCAAGTTTGGGGTTGTTTATGACTTCAAGTGTGGAGATCAAGCAGAAATTCTCCTTGGGACATATAATGAATTAATTTTTATTTTCCATTATAGACACTATGAAATCAGGGAAGTTTATATAATTTGTAAAGAGAATGCATTCTATTGGTATTTGGGATACAAATGGGTATCTTTGTCATTATAATATAGTTATCCTTTGATATTTGAAAGGATATACAATAGGGCTTGATAATAAAGGGATATTTACATTATTTATTTTATTATTTAGAACTTTCACATGATGTTGTCTGCTTAGAATATATTCTCATGACTCCTCTTCTGTAGGGCATAAACTCATTTTTATCAATTCTCTCTCTGAATCATGCCTCACTTTCTGTTGGATCAGTGGATGTGTTGATTATCTGAGGGCTCCTGACTCATAAATGCAAGAATTTCAACTTCTTCCAGATCTCCCTTGTCCTTCCCATCTTTTCTTAGAGGCTACAGAAATGCACATTTTTGCATATGAAAAGAATACTCACTGTAGTCATTTATGTAAAACATTATTACTGGGAGAAAAGAAGTAAGTGTACATGTAATTAAATACATAACTTTAAATATTTCAAGTTTTTTCATATATATCTGCTTATGGTATATGAGGTCTAACCAGAAGGTATCCAGTCATGTAATATAAAAAATACAAAAATTTATTAAAGATACAGAATACATGTACCTAGGCAATGATGCTTCAGTCCCCTTCAAAGTAGGTACCTTGGGACCTCACACAGTGCTCCACATTGCCATCAGCTGCCCTGTTGTATTTTTTGGAATCTAATTGAAGGTCTGAAATTTCTTCCCTTTCAAAGGTGATTTTAGTTTTGGAGAAAAGCCAAAAGTCACAGGGTGGCAAATCTGGGCTCTAATGGGACTGAGTCATCTGAGTGAATTGACATTTTACTAAAAATCTCTGCACAAGATGTGACGTATGACAGAGCACTGTCATGATGAATCTGCTAATCACCACCTGCCTATAGCTGAGGCTTTCTGATCTCAATAGAATCTGCCATGGAATAGCAAGCTGAATGGATTTTTTTTTTTTAATTTAATTTTATTGTTGTTGTATTGCATCCATCCTCTTTAACATCCCCTCTGTTCCCTTCCCCACCCACCCAATACCACACAGAGTGAATCCCATTTCTGTCCATGTCCATGACTCTTCCATACTAGTTCCTTGGCTAAACCGTTGCCCTTCTTTGCCTCCTCCTCCCCCTCCGCCCTTTCCCCTCTGCCCACTGAAGGCCTATTTATCGTATTCATGTATCTGGTTATGTTTTGTTTGTTTGTTTGTTTTATTCATTATTGCCTTATAATGGGTGAGATCATATGGTATTTGTCTTTCACTGACTGGCTTATTTCACTAAGCATAATACTATCCAGTTCCATCCATGTTGTTGCAAAGGTTAGGAGTTCCTTCTTTCTTTCTGCTGTGTAGTATTCTGTTGTATAAATGTCCCAAAGTTTTTTGATTCAATCATCCACTGATGGGCACTTAGGATGTTTCCAGCACTTGGCTATTGTATATTGCGCTGCTATGAACAAAGGGGTACATAGGTCCTTATGAATTGGTGTTTCAGGATTCTTTGGGCATAGTCCAAGTAGTGGAATTGCTGGATCAAAAGGCAGTTCCATTTTTAGTTTTTTAAGGAAATTCCATAATGATTTCCATAGTGGCTGCACCACCCCCAGCATTCCTATTAACAGTGCACCAGGGTTCCCCTTTCCCCATATCCTTGCCAGCACTTGTTGTTTGTTGATTTGTTGATGATTGCCATTCTGACATGTGTGAGGTGGTATCTTACTGTGGTTTTAGCCATCTCTGATGGCTAGTGATGTTGAGCATTCTTTCATATGGTTCTGGGCCCTTTGTATGTCTTCCTCATTGAGTTGTCTGTTCAGGTCCTTTTACCACTTTTTAATTGGGCTGTCTGTCTCCCTAGTTTTGAGTCACATAACTATTTTATATATTTTCAATATCAAACCCTTGTCTGAGGTACCACTGGCAAGTATGTTTTCCCATACAGTTGGTTCCCTTTGAATTTTGCTGGTGTTTTCTTTAGCTGAACAGAAACTTTTTCAGTTTGATATAGTCCCATTTGTTGAGTTGTTCCTTTATTTCCTTTGCCCTTGGAGAAGTATCAGTAACATATTTCTGCATAGGATATCTAAAATTTTACTGCCTATATTTTTATCCAGGACATTAGTGGTGGCACTGCTTATGTTTAAGCCCTTTATCCATCTTGAGTTTATTCTGGTGTATGGTGTAAGTTAGTGGTCTAGTTTTGCTTTTCTGCATGTGGCTGTTCAGTTCTCCCAACACTACTTGTTGAAGAGACTGTTTTTACTCCATTTTATGTTCCTTCCCCATTTGTCAAATATTAGCTGACCATAGAGTACTGGGTTTATTTCTGGGCTCTTTATTCTGTTCCATTGATCTATATGTCTATTCTTATGCCAGTACCAGATTGTTTTTATTACAATAGCCTTGTAGTATGGTTTGATGTCCAGTATTGTGATTCCTCTTACCTTGTTTTTCTTTCTCAAGATTGCTGTGGATATTCATTTGTGACCTCCAAATAAATTTTTTAAGCATTTTTTTCTATCTATATGAAATATGTCATTGGTATTTTAATAGAGATTGCATTGAATCTATAGATTGCTTTGGGTAGTATGGGCATTTTAATGATGTTAATCCTTTCCATCCATGAACATGGTGTATGCTTCCATTTACTTGTATCCTCCTTAATTTCTTTCTTCAATGTTCTGTAGTTTTCTGAGTACAGGTCTTTTACCTCCTGGGTTAGGTTGATTCCTAAGTACTTCATTTTTCTTGTTGCTATGTTAAATGGGATTTGTTTTCTAGCTTCTATCTCTGATGTTTCACTGTTGGGATACAAAGATGTCTTTGATTTCTGAACATTGACTTGATATCCAGCTATTTTGCTAAATTTACTTATTAGGTCAAGTAAGTTTGTGATGCAGTTTATCAGGTTTTGTATGTTCACTATCATGTCATCTGCAAATAATGACAGTTTGACTTCCTCCTTTCCAATTTGGATACCTTTGATTCATTTTTCTTCTCTGATAGCTATGGCTAGAACTTCCAAAATGATGTTGAGCAGAAGTGGAGAAAGTGGACAGCTTTGTCTTGTTCCTGATCTTAGAAAGAAAGCTTTTAGTTTTTGCCCATTGAGTATGATGCTGGCTTCAGGTTTCTCAAATACAGCATTTATGATGTTGAGTATGCTGCCCCTATTCCCATTTTGCTGAATGTTTTTATCATAAATAGTTGCTGTACTTTATCAAATGCTTTTTCAGCATCTATTGATATGATCATATGGTTTTAGTCTTTCATTTTGGTGATGTGATGTATTACATTTATTAATTCAGGAATGTTGTAGCATCCTTGCATCTCTGGGATGAAATCCAGTTGATCATGGTGTATGATCTTTTTCATGTATTTCAGTTGGCAAATATTTTGTTGAGAATCTTAGCATCTATGTTCATCAGAGATATTGACCTATAGTTTTCTTTCTTAGTTGTGTCTTGACCTGGTTTTGGGATTAGAATAATATTGGCCTCATAGAAAGAGTTTGGGAGTCTTCCCTTTTCCTATATTTTTTGGTATAGGTTGAGAAGGATGGGAGTTAGTTCTTCTTTAAATGTTTGGTAGAATTCACATGTGTAGCCATGTGGTCTGGGGCTTTTGTGCTTTGGGAGGTTTTGGATTATTTCTTCAAGTTCACTAATTGTTATTGGTCTATTTGGGCTTTCTGCTTCTTCTGGATTCAGTTTTGATAGATTATACATTTCCAGAAATGTGTCCATTTCACCCAGGTTGTCATATTTCCTATCATATAGTTGTTTGTAGTAATTTGTTACAATCTTTTGTATTTTTGAAGTATCAGTTGTGATTTTTCCTCTGTAGTTTCTGATTCTATTTGGGTCCTCTCTCTCTTTTTCTTGATGAGTCTGGATAAAGGCTTGTCAATTTTGTTTATTTTTTCAAAGAACCAGCTCCTGGACTTATTGATTCTTCAAATTGTAGTTTGAGTCTCTAAGTTATTTAGTTCTGCTCTGATCTTGAAGATTTCCTTCCTTCTACTTGCTCTGGATTTTGTTTGTTGTTGCTCCTCTAGTTTTTGCAGCTTTATGGTTAGGTTATTTGTATAAGCTTCTTCTATCCTTTTTAGGTAGGCTTTTATTGCTGTGAATTTCCCTCTAAGGACTGCCTTTTTCGCATCCCATAGGCTTTGGGCTGTTATGTATTCATTGTCATTTGTCCCCAGAAACTTTTTGATTTTATCTTGAATCTCATTGTTCACCCATTCATTACTTAAAAGCATGTTATTCAGTCTCCATGAGTTAGAGTGTTTTTGTTCTTTTCCCCTTGAGGTTGGTTTCTAGTTTCAATCCATTGTGATCTGAGAAGATGCTTGGTATGATTTCAATTTTCCTGTATTTGTGGAGGCTTGTCTTGTGACCTACTATGTGGTCTCTCTTAGAGAATGATCCATGTGCATTTCAAAAGTGTGTATTTTGCTTTTTGGGGGTGAAAGGTTTTGTATATATTTGTTAGGTCCATTTCCTCTATCATGCTGTTCAACGCCACAATATCCTTGGTGTTTTTTCATTTGGAACATCTGTCCCTTGTTGATAATGGGATATTAAAATCTTCTACTATTAGTGTGTTACTGTCTATATCCTTCTTGAAGTCCTCCAAGATTTTCCTTATATATTTTGGAGCTCCTATGTTGGGTGCATATATGTTTACCAGAGTTATATCTTCTGGATGGATTGTTCCCTTAAGTATTATGCAATGTCCTTTGTATCATTTTATGGCTCTCATTGTAAAATCTATTTTGTCTGAAATAAGTACTGCTACTCCAGCCTTTTTTTCATGTCCATTTGCTTGATATATATTTTTCTATCACTTCACTTTCAATCTGTGTTGATCTTTTGTTCTGAGGTGGGTCTCTTGAAGACAGCATATATGTGGATCATGTTTTCTTACCCATTCAGCTACCCTATGTCTTTTGATTGGCACATTTAATACTTTTACATTTAAGGTTATTATTGATTGAAACTTATTTATTGCCATTTTCCATTTCTTTCTTTCTTTCTTTCTTTCTTTCTTTCTTTTTTTTTAAGCAGAACCTTTAGCATTTCTTGCAATGTTGGTTTGGTAGGGATGTATTTTTTAGTATTCTTTTGTCTGGGAAACTTCTTAGTTGTCCTTCCATTTTGAATGAGAGTCTTGCTAATAGAGTATTCTTGGTTGCAGGCCTTTGTTTCCCATTACTTGAATATTTTTTGCCATTCTCTTCTGTCTTGTAATTTTTTGTTGAATAGTCATTTGATAATCTTATCAGAGCCCCCTTATTTGCTGTTCTCTCTTGATGCTTTCAGAATTCTCTCTTTTACTTTGAAATTTGCCATTTTTATTATAATGTGTCTTGGAGTAGGTCTGTTTGGATTCATCCTCATTGAGACACCCAGTTCTTCCTGAACTTGAGTAATGTTTTCACTAATCATGTTAGGGAAGTTTTTTCTCATTACTTTTTTGAACATGTCCTGCATTCCTTGTTTCTCTTCTCCTTCTGGTATCCCTATGATATGGATATGTGTTTCCTGTTTCCTTCAGCTCTCTTAAAACCTCTTTATTCATCTTCAGCCATTTTTTATCCTCTTGCACTGTCTTGGAATATTTTTCTACATTTTCCTCCAGCTTGCTAATCTGATCCTCTGCTTCCTCTAGCCTGCTGTCGATTCCTTCTCCTATATTCTTCAGTTCAGAAACTGTATTCTTCATTTCCTGCTAGCTCTTACTGATAGTTTCTATCAGTAATGTTGGTGTAGGTCTCAGTAAGTTCCTTGTAGCTTCCCTGGAGTTCTTCATAGTTCCCCTGGAGTTGTTCGTAGTTTTCTTTGAGCTGGCTGAGCTCATTGAGCTTCTGTTTCATCATTATTTTGAATTCCATATCTGATAGTTTGCTTGCCTCTGTTTCATTTAGTGATCTTTCTAGGGATTCCTCCTTTCCTTTTGGTGATGGACTGTTTCTTTTCTACCCATTTTTAGGTTTTGTTGTAATCCAGTTAGACTGGGATCAGCTGCCAGGCTAATGAACTGCTAGGCTGAAAGGATTGATTTAGTTGTAATCCTACTGGTCTATGATCCACCACCAGGCTCAGATGCAACATGTGGTGACAGACTGATTCAGCTGTAAATCAATAAATCATCTACCAAACTCAGGCCTTACTGGGCTAGACAGAGAGGTTCAAGTGTAATCTAATGGATCAGCCACCACTCGGGTGCAGCCTGGTAGGACAGATTCAGATGTAAATCAATGAATCTGTGATCAACCCCTGGGCTCAGGCACCACTGGGTTAGGCAGCAAGATCCAATTGTAATTCAATAAATCTGTGTTCAGCCACCAGGCTCATGAGATGCTGGGCTAGACAGCAAGGTGCAATTGTAATCCAATGAATCTGTGATCAGCTGCCAGGCCCAGAGGCCAGTGGGTGGGACAAATCCACTCAGTTGTGAACCAATGAATTCACAATCAGCCACCAGGCTCATCTGCCACTGTGTGAGGTTGTCGGACCCTGCCACAAATCAGAGAGTTTTTAATATGCTGCCTGGCTAAGGCTCTGCTGAGCGAGGACTGACTCAGTTGCAAAGCAATGAATCTAGGATCAGCCACCAGGCTTACACACCACAGCGTGGGGCTGACAGACCAACCCAGCTGTAAGCCAGAGAGTCTGCAATCAGCAGCCAGGCCCAGGTGCTATTGGGGGAAAAATACCTCTTCAGGTGCCAACTATTGTGTATAGACTCAGACAGGGAAGGGCAGGAGAATTTTATTTCTATGTAAATCAAAGAATTGTGATCAGGATCAGGCTCAGGCACTGCTGGGTGGGGCAGGTTGCTTCCAATGGGTGGTGCTATGAGGACTCTCATAGGAAAGCCGCTGGGCACATTGCAGTCAGCCAGAGGTGTGGGCGTTGAGTCAGCACTGGGACCCCCACAGCCGCTTCCTGACTTCTTTCCTCCAAGCCACCTTGGCAAACTCTCCCTATGCATCTCCAGTCCTTTCTGCCCTCCCTCGCTGGAGCCAAGGTAGACGGGTGCCTATGTACGTAGCTGTGGTCGCCCTAGCAATTCTCTGTCTCTAGCTCTCTCTCAAGCCAGCAAACTCCATGGCTTTCTGCCCTTCTCAGCTGAATGCTGCTCTACTCTCTGCTGTGCTTTTGTAGCTTGAACACCCAGCTGGGGGACAAGATCCCATCCTTCTCAGTGGAGCGTTAGGCTCTGTCCCTCTGGCTGCTGCCTCTGGTGGGGGTCCAGCCATCCCTCTCTTGTTTCCTTGACTCCTACCAGTTATGTTGTGATGCAGTGGCCTTTTCTGTTTTGTCTGTGGTTATAGGACTTGTTTCCAGCTGGTGTTCTGTTGGTAACTCCAGTTCTTGTTATATTAACAATGTTAGACTTTTCCCAGACAGACCTCATATTCCTCTTATTATGTAGTTTTAGGCTTTTATCTAACATTTTTTTGAGGAACCTTAGATGCTAAGTGATTGAAGAAAAAATTTAAACTTTGATGGGTGCTAAACTCCATTTGTACCTTTCCCAATATTCCTCTACGCCCTCTGAAAACATGCATCCATGGTTGGTATGGCATCTTCCTTTCATCTTTTATGACTTTTCTCTCTTTCTCTATTCTCCGAATCTTAGTAACACATAGGCCCTTCCTCCTTCCTTATGATCACATTAGAATTTTTTTATAATGCTGACCTTCACCTGTCATTGTTATTACCTGTGAAACATTAGTCTTACAAATGGTAAATGGAATAATAAAGAAGCTCCTCCATGCAAAGCCCCACAGGGAAGGAATGCTGATAAATTCAATAGGTCAAAATTCAGACCCAGAGAAGTGGTGAGTGAATAAATGTCAGAGCATGTTCAGGGAGCCAAAGGGTAATTACTACTGGAGGACTGGATAGGAGTTGTTGAAAATATTCTGAAAGGAAAAAGGCTATACAAGAGAATTATTTGAGTATAAAAATAAATGGTATTCATATCTATGCTATGTAAGGAAAGGAGAGATTTCAGAAGAAGGAAAACAAGTCAAGTAGGCAGGTCATAACCTTGTGGTTTGACTTGTAATATGCATCACTAAGTAAGCCTTATCACAGTTTATTAATTCTGACTGAAGCATTGTTTATTTCCACCACATCATGCCTGTCAATATTTTTTTTAATTTTATTGTTATTGTATTACATCCATCCCCTTTTTGCTGCCCTCTGTCCCCCTCCCCACCCACCCACTCCCCCCAAAGTCAATCCCACCTATTGTCCATGTCCATGGTTCCTTTATACTAGGTTCTTGTCTAAGCTGCTCCCCTTTCTTGCCTCTGTCTCCCCCCTCCCCCCAACCCCTTTCCCCCTGACCACTGAAGGCCTATTCATTGTATTCATATATTTGGTTCTGTTTTGCTTGTTGTTAGTTTTGCTCATTATTGTCCCGTAATGGGTGAGATCATACGATATTTGTCAATATTTAATTACAAAACACTTTAAATATAATTATACTTAGAGTGACTATATAATGAGTCCTCCAAATTCAGAAAAATGTCAGTTTTAAAGAGGGCACTGTTGTTAAACCAGAAAAGCTTATAAGAACCACACTGTCCTGGGAAAGCTAAAACAAATGGTCATCCTAATTACTATTTATCTCTGTGGAGATATGCATATAATTGATACTTTCAATAATATATATGCATTACACATCTGTAGTGTGTTGGATATACAAAGTTGGAACTAGCATTAGTGGTATCAGATTCAAAAAGTAGCAAGTAAGGCAGAATTAAATTTAGTCAAAATTATTCTTAAGTACTTCTTATGTCTATAACACTTTTTTGAGATTAATATAACATTTTGATATATTTTCAATAGAACCAGTTTTTCCTCCACATTTAAATACCAGTTATTTAGCCTTTCTCCTTATTGTGCATTAGGCAGCTTGCATTTAGAAACTAATTGTATATATATAGTACTAATATAGAAACTAATTGTATATTGTATTTTCATACAATGTATATGTATGAAAACATATATTTTTTGTAACATATATTGTACACAGTGGGATCCTGTGCAGATGTGTTGTAAAAAATTACAGAGCTAATTCTAAGAGAAGAAAAGCAGATGAGCAACCCCCATATACACTCACTGCAGGCACATATGCACATGTTCCAGCACTGCTTGTTATGTTGGTAAGTATTGGGACTTAGCTTAATTATGATGTGAGGCTATCACAAATTTGAATGATATAGTTAATTTGAGCAGATCAACTTTAATTATAAAAGGATATGGCACTGCAAACATCTTTATTATAAAATATAATGGACCAGAGGATTATGTCTCCAGATATAATAGAGTAAGGAAGAAATAATGACTGAACTGATTTCAGGAAGATCAGTAAATGTGACCTTTATTCCAATCTGTGACCACCAATGAGTGAACATTTTTCTAATAGAGCAAATGAGTAATGGCTTGGAGAAGGTAAAAAAAAGTATATTGAGAGACAGTAAATTTCATATAATAAAAGAGCTCTCTCAAAATCAATGGGATTTATAACAAAAATATCAGACTTAACAAATAAAACAAATAATGTCAATTATCTATATGTATAATTTTGAAATTATGAGAAGGAAAGAACTCTAATAAGAGACTTATAAAATTAAACTATAGTGTCTTATTAAAAAAGGTCTACCATGGGCAGACAAGAAGATAATTTATATAAATGAATATAAGTTATTCATTTATAATTAGTAAAGGGGCAGAGTTAGTTTTGAAGATATAAACTTTTTCAACTATAATTTTGCATGTCTTCAAAGTCTATTTTGATAAATATCAGGACTTAAATTGAAACCATTAAAATAAAACATTCTTAAAATTATGACAAATAAGTCAGAAAGAAGAGTGCTTCATTACTGACAGTCACATGTTCACTGAATTTGGATGGCTTGATACATGAAAAGACCAGTGTTATCGGTGAATTTTTTATGTTATGCCACCTATAGATAGACTCACTCTAACAAGACCTGTTCACTTGTACTTTCAACCTTACTAAAAAGCACCATGAAATTAGCTTGAAGACTTTGCATGAGAACATCATTGCCTTCCACTGAAGCTTTTTTGCTTTGAAGCTCTGGTGACTAAAGGACATATATTTAAATCTCTTTGTCATAATAACCACTTATATACAGACTCAAAGCCTTTTATTTAACATTTCACAGTTCTCCTCTCTTACAGAAATAGCTTGGTCATATTTCTTTCTTTTTTAATTCTTTGCACTATGGCTGAACAGAATTGTCATTTTTATAATACGTGGAACTCTGGGCTTAGCATAGGAAGATTATTTGTGTTTCTCTTTTATAATCTCCAAACATTAAGTGTAAACTATAATCATTACATGTATTCTTAGTGTGCATTCTCATTGTCTTTTGATTTAGGAAGTAAATAATTTGCTTAAATCATGTGCAGCTAAATGTTACGGAGATATTCCCATGGAGGTACACATATACTTGAACATACTTGGCAAACCAAAACAATTACTCAGAATACAGAGTTATGATGGCAGAAATCTGTAAGTATTGCAAGGCCCAGAGACCCAACACTTTCACCTCCCTTTCATTGCAGAAATATATAGAAATGGATTTGGATCAAGAATAGTCTCTTATTTGAGTTGATTCTATCTAGTACTTGGTAGATCAATGATAAATCTTTATGATGTACTTAAAATGTGAAATCCCAGCATGGAAGGACTTGGTTTACAAGGTATTTTTCACTGTGTATCTTCTAGTACTTTATAAATAGCATGTAATAGTGGCAGCAGTGCAGAAAATGGAAAAGGAAGTGCATTTACAAAGAGAATATTTATGAAATGCTAAATAAACTTTAGGATTTAGTGATATTTTTAAATGTCTGAGATAAGAGAAATTATGTTACTTATAACTAACATAGCCTTAACTGATAAAAGCAAAGTTTCTTTAAAATATCAATTTTTAGTAGAAATTTAGATATGTTGGATTTTTCAACAATCATCACAATAGCTTTTACAGCCTGTTGCATGTTGAAAGCAGTTAGTACAAAACCTTAAATGTTTTGCTTAATAAGTTTTCATGTGCACATAACTTGCACAAGAATGAATAACAGGTCTAATCTGACATGAAAAATTAGGGAGTCATTCCTTTAATTATAATAGCTGGATAGGAAACATTGCTGCTGGCATGGAAAATAATAGACTTCTTTTCTTTCTTTTTTTTTTAAATTTATTATTTTTAGAGAGAGGGGAAGGGAGAAAGGCAGAGAGGGAGAGAGACATCAATGTATGGTTGCCTTTCACCTGCCTCCAGCTACGGACCTGGCTGAGACCTGGCTTGCAACCTCATTATGGAGACAGTAAATTTGCTGAGAGAGAAAGAAAATCAAGGATGTAAAAGGGAATAAAGTGACATGTAAAAGGTTAACTTGAGAAAGAATCTGATGCCTATAAATAAATAAGCAAAGAAAGAATGGCATCAGAGACACTAATGAAGGAAATAACATATAGGTGTTGAAAGGTTTCTCCTTGTTTTGGGATGTGGTGGGAGAAAAAGCAATAGATTAGAAAGGCTTCATAGGTTAGGTTGGCAGGCAGCTTTGGCTTCCAGGGTCAGGAATCTTGGCTGTCTTTCACAAGAGGCAGTGCTGATAGTATAGGTCAGAGTACAGATGTGATAGGGTGGATAGTGAACATGTTTATTCAAAGTGCCAACAATCTGGTCAGTATAAAACTGTGTACATATTTCCAACATTTCTCCACACTGCTCTGTGAAGCTCACTTGAAATTCTGTGGACTGCAATTTTATCTAATAGGAGTTGTATCTAATTTCTTTGCCAAGTAAACATACTTCATTAGTAGTGCTATTATGACACCTAAGACAGGACTAGAAGTCAAAAACAAAGGATTACTAAAAATTAATGGTTCAGGAAAATAACACCAAAGTATATAATCTAAGTAGTGCTTTTTCTTCTGTAAATATTACAAATATTTTGAAAATTTACCATTGTCTGGAAAATCACAAATGATAAGTGTATGACAAGCAAACTCAGAAATGGTCTTAAGAGGAAGAAAAATGGAAATAGTTTGAAACATTATCAGGGTTTCCTCCCCATGCCCCTTTAAATTTATAGGAAGTTGACCTGAATGTTAAGTAGGTGTTTTTCCTCTTCATCCTTTCAATATCTTTCACAAATAAAACATTAATATTTCATTCTGCTTGGCAACCTAGATGTCCAGACATTTTCTTAATCTTTAAACATACATTAAATAGGGTGAAAATAATTTTATTCCCCTTCATTATGATAGAATTATAATTTTTTTATTCTTAATTTAATATTTTTTGTACTCCTACTTTACTTTATTTTTATTTTTTTAATTTAATTTTATTGTTGTTGTATTATATCCATCCCCTTTTTGCTCCCCTCCATCCTCTTTCCCACCCACCTACTTCCCAACAAAGTCAATCCCACATGTTGTCCATGTCTATGGTTCTTCCATACTAAGTTCTTGTCTAAACTGCTCCCCTTCCTTACCTCTTCCTTCCCAATCCTCCTGCCTTCCTTCCTTTTGACCACTGAAGGCCTATTCACCGTATTCATATATGTGGTTCTGTTTTGCTTGTTGCTAGTTTTGTTCATTATTGTCCTGTAATGGGTGAGATCATATGATATTTGTCCTTCACTGATTGGCTTATTTCACTAAGCATAATACTTTCTAGTTCCATCCATGTTGTTGCAAAGGTTAGGAGTTCCTTCTTTCTTTCTGGTGTGGAGTATTCCATTGTGTAAATGTACCAAAGTTTTTTGATCCAATCATCCACTGATGGGCACTTAGGCTGTTTCCAGCACTTAGCTATTGTAACTAGTGCCACTATGAACATAGGGGTATATAGGTTCTTATGAATTGGTGTTTCAGGATTCTTTGGGTATAGTCCTAGTAGTGGAATTGCTGGATCAAAAGGCAATTCCATTTTTAGTTTTTTAAGGAAACCCCATACTGTTTTCCACAGTGGCTGAACCAGCCTGCATTCCCACCAACAGTGCACCAGTGTTCCCTTTGCCCCACATCCTCGCCAACACTTGTTGTTTGTTGATTTGTTGATGATTGCCATATTGACAGGAGTGAGATGGTATCTCATTGTGGTTTTAATTTGCATCTCTCTGATGGCTAGTGATGTTGAGCATTCTTTCATATGCCTCTGGGCCCTTTGTATATCTTCCTCAGTGAGTGGTCTGTTCAGGTCCTTTGCCCATTTTTTAATTGGGCTGTCTGTCTTCCTGATGTTGAATCACATTAGTTCTTTATATATTTTGGAGATCAAACCCTTGCCTGAGATATCATTGGTAATTATGTATTCCCATACAGTTGGTACCCTTTGAATTTTGCTAGTGTTTTCTTTAGCTGAATAGAAACTTTTTCAGTTTGATATAGTCCCATTTGTTGAGTTGTTCCTTTATTTCCTTTGCCCTTGGAGAAGTATCAGTAAACATATTTCAGTATAGGATACCAAAAACTTTACTGCCTATATTTTCCTCTAGGATATTTATGGTGGCACTGCTTATGTTTAAGTCCTTTATCCATGTTGAATTTATTCTGGTGTATGGTGTAAGTTGGTGGTCTAGTTTTATCTTTTTGCATGTTGCTGTCCAGTTCTCACAATGCCACTTGTAGAAGAGACTGCTTTTATTCCATTTTATGTTCATTCCCCTCTTGTCAAATATTAATTGACCATAGAGTCCCGGGTTTATTTCTGGGCTCTCTATTCTGTTCCATTGATCTATATGTCTATTCTTATGCTAGTACCAGACAGTTTTGATGACAGTAGCCTCGTAGTATTGTTTAAAGTCTGGTATTGTGATTCCTTCTACTTTGTTCTTCTTTCTCAAGATTGCTGTGGCTATTTGTGGGCATATTTGGCTCCATATAAATTTTTGAAGTATTTTTTCTATTTCTGTGAAGTCTGTCATTAGTATTTTAATAGGGATTGCATTGAATCTATAGATTGCCTTGGGTAGTATGCACATTTTAATGATGTTAATTCTTCCCATCTATGAGTATGGTATATGCTTCCATTTGTTTGTATCTTCCTTAATTTCTTTCTTTAATGTTCTATAGTTTTCTGAGTATAGGTCTTTTACCTCATTGGTTAAGTTTATTCCTAAGTACTTTATTTTTCTTATTGCTCTGGTAAATGGGATTTATTTTCTTGCTTCTATTTCTGATGATCCATTATTGGTAAACAAAAATGTTTTTGATTTTGGGATTTTGACTTTATATTCAGCTATTTGGCTAAAAATGCTTATTAGCTTCCACCAAAAACTTACTCAACCTATCGGATTTTGTATGTACATTATCATATCATCTGCAAATAAGACAGTTTGACTTCCTCCTTTCCAATTTGGATAACTTTGATTCCTTTTTCTTCTCTGATGGCTGTGGTTAGAACTTCCAAGACAACATTGAACAGAAGTGGAAAAGGTGGACAGCTTTGTCTTGTTCCTGATCTTAGGGGGAAAGCTTTTAGATTTTGATGGTTAAGTATGATGTTGACTTCAGGTTTCTCATATATGTCCTTTATGATGTTGAGGTATGCTGCCCCTATTCCCATTTTGCTAAGGGTTTTGATCATAAATGGTTGTTGTACTTTATCAAATGCTTTTTCAGCATCTATTGATATGATCATATGGTTTTAGTCTTTCATTTTGGTGATGTCATGTATTACATTTATTAATTCAGGAATGTTGTAGCATCCTTGCATCCCTGGGATGAAATCCAGTTGATCATGGTGTATGATCTTTTTCATGTATTGCTGGATCCAGTTGGACAATGTTTTGTTGAGAATCTTAGCATCTATGTTCATCATATTGATATTGACCTATAGTTTTCTTTCTTAGTTGTGTCTTGACCTGGTTTTGGGATTAGAATAATATTGGCCTCATAGAAAGAGTTTGGGAGTCTTCCCTTTTCCTATATTTTTTGGTATAGGTTGAGAAGGATAGGAGTTAGCTCTTTTTCAAATGTTTGGTAAAATTCACTTGTGTATCCATCTGGTCTGGGGCTCTTGTGCTTTGGGAGATTTTGGATTACTTCTTCATTTTCACTAGTTGTTATTGGTCTATTCAGGCTTTCTGCTTTTATTGGATTAAGTTTTGGTAGATTATACATTTCCAAAAATGTGTCCATTTCATCCAGGTTGTCATATTTCTTGTCATATAGCTGTTTGTAATAATTTCTTACAATCTTTTGTATTTCTGAATTATCAGTTGTGATTTCTCTTCTGTCATTTCTGATTTTATTTATTTGGGTCCTCTCTCTCTTTTTCTTGATGAGTCTGGATAAAGGCTTGTCAATTTTGTTAATTTTTTCAAAGAACCAGCTCCTGGAGCTGTTGATTCTTTGAATCATAGTTTGAGTCTCTAAGTTATTAAGTTTTGCTCTGATCTTTATGATTTCCTTCCTTCTGCTTGTTCTGGGCTTTGGTTGTTGTTACTCCTCTAGTTCTTGCAGCTTTATGGTTAGGTTGTTTTTATAAACTTCTTGTGACCTTTATAGGTAGGCCTGTATTGCTATAAATTTCCCTCTGAGGACTGCCTTTGCTGTGTCCCGTAGGTTTTGGACTGTTGTGTGTTCATTGTCATTTGTTTCCAGAAACTTTTTGATTTCATCTTTGATCTCATTGTTAACCCATTCATTACTTAAAAGCATGTTATTCAGTCTCCATGAGTTAGAGTATTTTTGTTTTTTTCCCTTGAGATTGGTTTCTAGTTTCAAGCTATTATGATCTGAGAAGATGCTTGGTATGATTTCAATTTTCCTGTATTTGTGGAAGCTTGTCTCGTGACCTACAATGTGATTTCTCTTAGAGAATGATCCATGTGCATTTGAAAAGAATGTGTATTTTGCTTTTTTGTGGTAGAAGACTCTGTATATATCAGTAGGTCCATTTCCTCCAGAGTGTTGTTCAATGCCACAACATCTTTAGTGATTTTTTGTTTAGGAGATCTGTCCATTGTTGATAGTGGGGTATTAAAATCCCCTACTATTAGTATGTTGTTGTCTATATCCTTCTTAAAGTCCTCCAAGATTTTCCTTATATATTTGGGAGCTCCTACATTGGGTGCGTATATGTTTACCAGTTATTGCTTCCTGATGGATTGTTCCCCTAAGTATTATGAAATGTCCTCCTTTATCTCTTTTTATGGCCTTCATTGTAAAATCTATTTTGTGTGAACTAAGTATTGCTACTCCAACTTTTTTTCAATCCCTTCACTTTCAATCTGTTTTGATCTTTTGTTCTGAGGTGGGTCTCTTGAAGATAGCATATATGTGGGTCATGTTTTCTTTTCTATTCATCTACACTATATCTTTTGATTGGTGCATTTCATGCATTTACATTTAAGGTGTATATCGATTGATACTTATTTATTGCCATTACCCCAGTTTGTACCTGTGTTCTTCTTTGGTCCTCACTGTTTCTTCAATTTTTTGATAAAGCAGACCCTTTAGCATTTCTTGCAATGATGGTTTGGTAGACATGTATTCTTTTTGTCTTTTTTTGTCTGTGAAACTCTTTATTTCTCCTTCTATCTGAATGAGAGCCTTGCTGGGTAGAACATTCTTGGTTGCAGGCCTTTGTTTCCCATTACTTGGAATATATATATATATTTTTTTTTGCATTCCCTTCTGGCTTGAATTGTTTCCAGTGAATAATCATTTGATAGCCTTATCGGGGCCCTCTTATATGTTATTTGCTGTTTCTCTCTTGATGCTTTTAGGATTCTGTCTTTGTCTTTGAAATTTGCCATTTTAATTATAATGTGCCTTGGAGTTGGTCTGTTTGGGTTCATCTTCATTGGGGCCCTCTGTGCGTCCCTAAACTTCAGTAACATTTTCACTCATCATGTTAGGGAAGTTTTCTCTCATTACTGTTTAGAACAGGTTTTCCATTCCTTGTTTCTCTTCTTCTTCTGGTATCTCTATGATACAGATGTTATTGTGTTTCATATTGTCCTGCAACTCTCTTAAAACCTCTTCTTTCTTGTTCAGCCTTTTTTCATTCTGTTGCACTGTCTTGGAATATTTTTCTATGTTATCCTCCAACTTGCTGATCTGGTCCTCTGCTTCCTGTAGCTTACTGTTGATTCCTTCTACTGTATTCTTCAATTCAAAAATTGTATTCTTCATTTCCTCCTGCTTCTTACTGGTAGTTTCTAATTTTTTTTAATGCTGGTGTAGCTCTCAGCAAGTTTCTTGTAACTTCCCTGGAGTTCTTTGTAGTTCCCCTGGAGTTGTTGATAGTTTTCTTTGAGCTGGCTGAGCTCATTGAGCTTCTGTATCATCATTCTTTTGAATTCCATATCTGATGGTTTGTTTGCCTCTGTTTCATTTAGTGATCTTTCTGGGGATTCTTCCTTTCCTTTTGGTGATGGACTGATTCTTTTTTCCCCCTTTTGGGTGTCTATTATTGCTTGCTTTTTTCTTGAATTAATCAATTTTTCTTCCCTGCCTCTCTGTGGAGCACCCACACAGAGAGATTAGGAGATTTGCGGAGTTCAGTGTTGCAGTCTGTTAAATTTTCTTCACATGTTGCTCTTGGGTTGGCCTTTATGTCATTAACTTGGGCTGTCTGGGTATATTTTGGATTGGTTGTGTATGTTGCTCCTTTCCTTCCATTTGGCTGAATGAGAGACACTTCTTCTATCTCCTTTCTCATACACTGTTTTTGAGCTGCTCCTAAAACAGAACCCCTAGTCCAGGCAAAATAACCAGACATTCAGAAATATCTTTCTCTTTTAATCCCCCTTTTGACTGCCTATGAATGTAACTATATACCCATACCCTCCAAGGTAACCCTCACCTTTAATCACACCCTCGGCTGCAACTGAGCCAGTCTTAATAGGGATATGGATATATTAAGACTGTTATATGAAGGGAAAAATGATTAAGTTGACTAAAGTTTAGATAATTTTAAAGGGTGCAAAGATAGCAAGGATATGAGAGAGAAAACCAACTTTTCTATAAAAATGTGGAGAGGGAGAATTAGAAAGCCTCAAGTAGGAGTGAACAGTATAAGCTTATATATATAGTTGCCGCATCTACCTCCCTGTTCATCCTTAATGATCCCTGATTGGTCCAGGTGAAACCAGGACCCGTGTGTTTTTAGCAGAAAAAAATAAAAATAAAAAATAAAGGGTTTAGGTGGCTGGGGAGGGGAGGAATACTCAGATTAAGGACTGGGAATGAGTTGTAGCAGGAGAGCAATTAGACTCTAAGAGTAGGAGGAGGGTCTTGGGTATTTAGGTGGATTGAGATAGGGGAAGATTAAAAATATGTGAGTTGGGATACACTATGGTATAAACAGTATTTACTTAAAGTGTACTAATTGTGATGGTTGGAAGTAACTTTTGAAAAGGATATGTTAGGGATTAATAGTTCATGTAGCTCTCAGTGTAACTGAGGTGCTTGAGATTAGCAGCAATCCGTTCCTTTTTTTTTTTTTTTTTTTGGTCAGGTCTCTGCAGTCTATTGTCTAGCTGTGTGGTCTTGGAGTGACAGGGCCTATGGTTGTCACAGTCAGGGCTGATTCTGAGGGTCAACTCTCAGATAGGCTGGGCCTCCAGTAGCCTGGCTGGGTTTCTGTGCTGCTTGTGTTTTGGGGTCCTCCCTTCCTCACTGGTTCTGTGTGAAGACCTGCAAGGTGCTTCTTTGTTGTCTATGGCTGCTCCTCCCCCTGCAGCTCCTGGAGGAGGTTCCTGCCTGTGATGGGCACCTAGCTCCAATGCAGGGCAACCTTGGCACCTGTGATGGTTGGCCCTACCCCCGCAGCTGCCGGAGGAGGTAGCCCTTGCCCTCTAACAGCACCTGGCTTACCAGGGTGAAAGCTAAACCCTCCAAGCAGTCCAGCTCTTTGATGCTGTCCAGCTCTTTTTCAGCACCAGCTCTGTGATGCATGCCTGGCTCCTCAGAGGGTCCCCAGCACAGCCTGCAGGCTAATGCTACTCCTCTACCTCCAGCTCCTTGAGGAGCCTTTGTTGCCTGCCATGGGTGCACCAGTTGCACCAGCTGCACCAGCTGTGAGTTCCTGGCATGCAGTTTGGAGTTTCTGTGGGAGCCTGTGCTGGTGTGGTTGCAAGGGGTTGCACCCCTCCCCACTCTTTCCCTCCCCTCCCCCTTCCCCTCCTCCTCCCCCTCTTCTACCCTGGGTCTCTGAGACACTCTCTCCCTGGTTTCGCAGAGGTAGGACTTCAAGTCTTTGTGGGAGGCTGCTGCTAGTGAGGGTGTGTGTCATTGGGTCACCCCCCATGCTCGGGCTCCAAGCCACCCTTTCCCCGGTGGCACAGCAGCTCTGTTTTTGGCCCTCTCACCACTCCAGCCTGTGCACTTCCCTGCTTCATGGCTCCTGCTTCCTGCAGGTCTCTTCTCTTCTGCCTCTGGCCCAGTGAGGAGATTCCTCTCTCTCAGTCTCCTGAGCAAGGCGCTCACACAGTCCCTCCCCTGCAGGAGTTCAGTTCCTTATTCCCTCTGGCATTTGCACTCACTGTCCACACTTCACTGCTCACATTTCTAGTTGCCAGGGAGCCTGGAGCTGTTTTCAGTTAGAGACGCCCCTCTGGGTAGAGCCACCCTTGCCTAGGGCCGACCTTGGCCCACTGGCAGATTTAGAACTGTCTCACCTGCTCTCCTATAGGTCTCTGCAGCCTCTGGGCTGTGCTCCCCTGAGTCCAGATGCTTACCACTCCAATTCTTAGGGACCTGCAGATGTCTTGTGCTCCCTATCCTAACCTCCACTGCTCTGGTACTCGAGAATGCCATCAGCATTGCTCTCTACTCACTCTGTCACCATCTTTCCTCCTCTAGAATTACAATTATTAAATGAAAAATATACTGAAGCCAACCTTACAGTTAAATATGAATGAAATGCTTTTCTCATACTG
Source organism: Noctilio leporinus (assembly GCA_004026585.1). NCBI lineage: Eukaryota > Metazoa > Chordata > Mammalia > Chiroptera > Noctilionidae > Noctilio > Noctilio leporinus. Next base: position 84,616 of record PVIW01005491.1, on the reverse strand, counting down.
TGTACATATCAGCAACTGGAATACTAGTATTTCCTTGTCACATTATCTCATTCAAATAAGAATAGAAATATGATTAACTTTTTAACAAATAATCATTGTTACAAAGACCCAGAAACATATCCAATTAAATAAATTGTATTTAAAAATCACCAATGTAATAGAAATACACATATCTTTTTGTCGAAATAAGTTAGTCTTCTCCAAGTGAAGATGAAATGGTTTAGTACACATATTACCATAAGATGAAATAAAAGTTTTACTAAAATTATCAAAATGAAATTATACTCTTTAAAATCTTAAAACCACAGATTGAATCTATTTAACTTGTTTTCAAGTATGTAAATTTAAAAGAATTAACAAGTTATCCTTCATAACCTTTGTAGTTTTTTTGTAGTTTTATTATACATTTATTTATACTATATTGACATATTATACAGTTTCAAAACAAAAACAGATAACATAGCCATGTTATTTTATAGTATCTACTTTCACAGGAAATTTTCTAGCTCATTTCATTGACAGAGTGAAAGCAATTTGACATGAACTGAAATATCTTAGTAATAACAATTGTATTCATGAGATAAAGGAACTCTCAGGTCTACCAATGAAGTGAACTGAATTGTAAATCTTAAAAAAATAAAATAAAATAAAATTTAAAAGTAAATCTTACTTTCTTCAACAGCATGGATAGACCTGGAGAGTATTACGCTAAATGAAATAAGCCAGAGGAAAAGAAGTATTGTATGATTTCACTTACATGTGGAATCTATTGCAGATAATAAATTAACAAACAAAATAGAAATGAACTTACAGATGGAGAAAAGACTGACAGCTATCAGAGGGAGAATGAAGCAAGGCTGGGTAAAAAACATGAAGGGATTATGCCAAAGCAACAACAAAAATTCATAGGCACAGAAAACAGCATGGTGATTATCAGGCAGAAAGGATGTGGCGGGGAGGTGGAAGAGGGCAAAATGTGAGTAAATGGTGATGGAAGGAGACTTGACTTGGGGTGGTGACCACACAATACAATAATGTACAGATGATGTATTATAGAATTGTACACTTGAAATCTATTTTTTAACCAATCCCACCCCAATAAATTCAATGACTATTTTTAAGAAAAGAAAAAGAGATTTTGACCAAAAAGGTTTAGACTAGCTCTTGTATGAGCTCATTGCTTTAATAATTAAAGTACTAAGTAGAACTGTTACTGCATTTTTCTTCAAAACTCATTAGACTTTATGAAACTTAGAAAACCTTTACATTTACAGGTCTCTTATGAGTATCCAAATTGTGTTTGTTATTTTTGAAGAGCCATGTATTTGAATATAATCTTTTTCTGTTTGAGATTATAACATGTATACATATACATGATTAAATATGAATGCTTTTTGCAGATATCATAATTTTAGTCTCCCTACAATTTTGAGGAGGGATCCTGGAATAGATATGAAGAGAGGAGAAAGAGTACCCACTCATTACCTACTAACCCATGTTTCATCACTTGATTCTTTGCAGCAGAAGATGTGTCCAAGAGAGGAGAATACTGCTGCTGGCACTGGCCACTAGGTCAGCTGCAAAGCTGGAGAAATTCTTACTTGTTCTCTCAATGTATACAATAGGCATGGCAATGTTTGCTGACCTAATGTAATTAATTCCCATCATTGTGCTAGAACATAATCACAATATCTGAAATTATTCTTAAAAATTATTTTATCTATTGCTTAGCAAGCATTTAAAATGTCATCAACATTTTATAAAAAGTCATTCAGAATTCTCAAGGTCACCCAGAGGGTCCAAATGATTAAATTGGCACTGGTAGAATTGCCACCTTTTATTTTGTCTTCTCAGCTGGGTGTCTTCTCCTCTCATTGTAGCTATCGACTTATCAATACTATTCTATATCTGTCTAAAAAATGAATTACATAAGTCATTATTTGCCTTTGAAGCATTAAAAATAACTAGTTGTGAACTATATTTATAAATCCTATACAATGAAAGAGTGATTTTATTTTCACAGTACATCATAAATAAGTATGAAGAACAACTCCTAAACGTTAGCTAAAATAAAAATACCTACATATACATATCATAATATTAATTACTATGTATGTCCCTTTTATTGTATGACAAAAATATCCCTTAATAGTTTATGGTTATAAAATAATTATAAACAAGTACACACTCCCACCACAGAGTGCCCACAGTACAATAATTTTACTTTTCCTCAGTGGTAACATTCCCATGGTCTCTGCGCTTACCTCTTCATGTTATTGAATGATCTATTACAAACTCATTTTGAATTGGAACTAACAAATATAATTCAATAACACACACACACACACACAAACTCTGGAGTTTTAGCATTCCCTACATTTGCAGTACATGGGCCTTATGGCTCTTCCCTTTATCTTGCTGTCCTCATCATCTCTGCTTCAAGTGTAAAATCACCTCAAGTCACTAATAGTGCAATCTACATTTTTTTCAGACTAAAAAGTATGTCAAATGTTCTAGGTAAAATACTATCATCAATAGAAAATGCAATTATGTATTGAACATAATGGTTAAGACATTTTAACATGCTATTGAGTCAACTAGCACATGCTAATTTGCCAAATACAATACTGAAGTACCTTGGGCAAATCTCTTGTTTAAAAAAAAAAGATTGGAATAGTAGATGATTTAAATTAAGTGCTACAATATGCCACATTCCATAGTTTTCCATAGTCATATAAGGTATGTAATGTCTCATGAAACAATTATTCATAAAAATGTTAAAGAACATAATATTTTGGTGCTGGTAATTAGTGATTTAATGATTCTGAAGCATTTACAATTGGCCCCAAAGACTGGCCATCAGAGAATAATTAAAATCAGATGAGTTTTTGTGGTTCCGAGAATTGAGATATGACTTAACACCCTGTGCTTTTAAATAATCGAGCATTACCAACATGGTTTCTTTTTGTTTTATTTATTGTTATTGTATGAATGATGCATGAAAGTTAATGACCTTTGCCCTCAAAGTAACAAAGATATTACTTTACTTTTTAAGATAAACATAGGGGAACAATTGCCCAAGGCAGTTCTTTTGTCTACCCATTCCAATGTGCCAGTCCTCTCATATAATGCAAATTTAAATTAAATAAAAGCTCTCTTCTATTTCTTCTGGGTGTATATTTGGTTTTGCTAAGTCAATAAAATAGTCTTTCATAGGATTCCAACTGCATTAGAAAAATAGCTAACTCATTTTTGGCACCTGCATCTTAATTGTTTTCTTCTTGATTTTAACATATTTCACATTAGAATTTATTACTTCATGGACATTAAGGGAATACCTCTTATCTCACCTCCAGGTAAGAGTTATTTAGAGACCTTTAAAAGTTAAAAAATAATTTTTCTGTTATTAATATTGCTTTAAATATAGATTCTAATTGATAAAATAAAAACAATGAAGTTTGGAATAGCAAGCATTAAATTGTAAGTAGAGATATCTAAATTTCAAATTCTTTTTTTTAATTTTTTAGAAAGATTTTACTTTTTATTTTTAGAGAGAGGGGAAGGGAGAGAGGCAGAGAGGGAGAGTGACATCAATGTATGGTTGCCTTTCACCTTCACCTGCCTCCAGCTACAGAGCTGGCTGGAGACCTGGTTTGCAACCTGGTTATGTGCTTTGTCTGGGGAATCGAACCAGCAACCTTTGGGTTGGCAGGCCAGCACCTTATCCACTGTGCTACCAGCCAGGGCCTTAAATGGAAAATTCTTAATACAAAAACAATTTTCCATTTCCTGTATTGGTATCATTAATTTAGGATTACAGGATAGAAAGTAAATATCAATATTTAAATAATAATACAGTATCATAATACATTCCAAAGTGACAAAATTTTGTATCAATCATTTTACCATTTGATACAATAGGAAAATAATATGTCTTGATTACAGAGGAGGTACTGCAAATGAATGCTCATTGTGTGGCTTTGACATGCCTGCTAATAAAAATGGTTGTTTCTCATACCACAGTAAATATGCATCTTTCAAGACAATGTATCCTCTTGCTATAATTTTACTCTTAATTATCTATAAGCAAGAAATATATTGATTTCTTCAAAGCTGTGTGAGAAGGGCAAGCCAGCAAACCAACACTCTTGAACTACAACAGAATACTGCTTATCACAGAAAATAATTTGCTGTGTCAATGATTACATGGAGTTTAAGGTTTAGGTAATGGAAACAATGTCATAAAGGGTTCATAGTTGAGAGACAGATGAGTTAATTGGAGTTTACATTAATGAGGAGTCATTTAGGATCAACTTTTATCCTTATGTCCTCAACAAGGGCACTCACAGTCACTTTATTACATAACATCAGTAAAAGCTTCTGTTCTCACTTGTCAGATTATTACCTTTAAATACTAATTCATTGTCATTGTTACTAGTTTAAAAGTAAAGAGGATAAGGTTTCCTATTTGCTCACAGAACTATTCTGCTAAAGAGTAACCTGAATCCAAGATAAATGACTAAATCAAATATCTCATTTTACCAGAGATGTAGCCTCAAAAACAATCTTTCCATTCAGTCTTTGAGTTAATTTTGATTGCAAAAAGCATACAATTTTGATGCCTGGGATGGGACATGCTTATTAACTACTGACTCATTTTTATTTCATATAGCCATTAGATATTCAAGCCCACAGCTAATTCCAAATGAAATTCTCAGAGATCTACTACATCTTTCCTCAGAAGTATATTATATAACCTTCCATAAACTTGCATTCCAAACTGAAAACATACCTTAAGACAATCATCAACCTCCAGTGAAACTCTAAGTAGCTAGGAACACAGAATGCCCTTCCATAATGTAGAGACATCATTCAAAGTTAGAATGCACTGTGCATGGAACTAACACTTACAGAAATTGTAAGTTCCAGGAGGCAAGGGACCAAGTCTGTTTTTAACCATTATTTCTGTAGGTTCTTTTTTTTTTTTTTAATTTTATTGTTGTTGTATTACATCCATCCCCTTTTTGCTCCCCTCTGTCCCCCTCCCCACCCACCCATTCCCCCCAAAGTCAATCCCACCTGTGTCCATGTCCATGGTTCCTTTTATTTCTGTAGGTTTTAGCATATGTTGTGTCAATACTGGTTGACAGTTAATATTCGAATGTAAATGTCAATATTTTCAGTTGAATAAATATCTTTCTTTTAATAATATTATAACTCCAAAACCAGTGGAAACAGAGGGCATAAGAAAGAGGAAACAATAAAAATTATCATTAAATAAACAATTTTCCTAATTTTTAGTATATAAAATATAGCCAATTTAATTTTTAATAAAGTTATTATAATTCTTACTCAAAAGAAAAAATAGTTTTTTATATTTTTATAAGTTATTTCCCAAATTATTTTCTTTATAATTCTCAAGTGATTTAGAAATATGTTTTAAATTATTGGGGCTATGTTGAGAAAAATAAGAAAAACACCCAGTTCCTGTTCAGAGCTGACCATGTACTCATTGTTCATGGGCTTTTCAGAGTCTCTAGCATGTAGCACACATGGAACCCCTCTGTCAGAAGTAAGATAAAAAGAACTCTCTACAAGTAAAAATAATCAGAAATAAAATCCAACTTGGGTGAATGATGTATGGCAATTTCAATCATGAGGCTTCCTACATATGCAAAAATTTTAAATAGGCAGAATCCCTCTTTCAATTTTAGTAGCTATTCATTTTAGTTCTGATTTGTTACTCACTGTATTGTATATTTGGCCTTCTTAGCATTTTTGTCCTTTATTGAAATTTTGTAATTTTGAAAATGAAAACAAAAAGATGGTCATTCTGAAATATTATTTTATTGTTTTAGGACTGTCTTTGGGTAGTTTTAAATCTATTTATATATAAAAACTTTATTCACCATATGCACCCTACCATCTACCTCCACAAATACAGATTTTAAAATTGGAAACTTCTAATCAAACCTGATTTTGTTACTATTTACAGCATTTTATAATGTTTTCAACTTAAGAAATAGATAAAATTGTAAACTGTATTGATTGTTTTCTTTTGATGTTAAAGTTAAATATAAAACCAAAGTATTTCATTTCTTTTATGAACATATAGAAATAACAAAGTCCTTTCTCTAATTATCATTGTTCATTATTTTCTCTGAAATGCTCAAGTATAAGTGGTAGCAATATTTATTAGCGATCAAGTTTTACATGTTTGTCATGAGATTTTCTCTTAAGATGAAGATATTACCTCTCACCAAATATGACCACATCACATTAGGAGGTAGGCATTGCAGAACTCATGTCTGAGTTCTGTCTCTGTGAGTTTCTCATGGTCTTTCAGTAAAGAAATGTGTAAATAAGTGTTTTTATACAATTCTGACTTTACAGGTAAATAGGCTCATATCTTCTTTTCCAATATTTAATGTTTTCCAGTGGGGTGGGTGGATAAGTGACATGTATAATAAATATTATGAATAGGAGGGCATTCAAGGAATAAAGTAATAAAATATGCTGGTAAAATTAATTCCTCCTTAACAATAATCAATTAAGAATTCAGGCTGAATACCTCCTACATTTCTATTACTATTAAAGTGGTGATAAGAAATGTGCAAATATAATCATGGAATTATAGATTCTGAGGAAGGATAAGAGTCTTAGAATTCACCTAGTCAAGATGTACTCCAACAGATTTCCTTTTACTATTGGACTTTCAGGGGGTTTCGTTTCTTCGTTCATTTTTAAGTAAGAAATGTTTTATGTATTTTTGAAGCCCCAGCACTTTGAGCACAATAGCTGTACTTGAAAGGCATACAGTATTTTTATTGAATGAATTAATATATATATAATTTCATTAATTCACTCATCCATACCTAATACTTGTTCATCAGCCTACATTAAAGTGCTGAGTAATAATATAGCATAGAAACAGTTCTCTGCTCATTTTAGGTGAACTCTTTTGTTACTAGATACTTTAAGTTTTTTAGATACATATTACAAGTTTTGGCAAAGTTAAGAAATTTATATAATGATGGGCCCACATGGGATGAACCCATTCTCTATATTGGACCAAGAATAACAAGCTCAAAGGCCGACCATGCACCAGGGTCCTGCTGATCACTTTGGGAAGGAAACGAAGTCTCTGCTCCAAAAATGGAATTCATATGAGAAGGCCCTGCTCAGGGGAAAATTAAATTATCTCAGAGAAAGTAGAGGGTTGGAAAAGTAACAATGTATGAAATATAACTACACAGGAATGGGCAAAAGTACATTTATAGTTGTGAGTACACAAAATACAGAATTATTTCTTGTATTGTTATTGTATTTATTTATATTTCAACTATAAATGTACTTTTGACCAGCTCTGTATTTATTTCATTAGTAATATTTTTAAAAATCAGGAAGTATTCACATCTGAAGAAAACCAGGTAAGTTGTCATTGGAAGCCTAATCTGACAAGATATCCTTGTCCTAAATCATCACGCCCTTCAATTCAGCAGATGCTCTGTGGCCCTAGGCTGATTCTCAGGCTGATTCCTCCCCTGAGCTTTACATGATGGAAACCACCTCTTTTTCAAGATAGCAAACCAGCTATTATTGGTTTGAAACTCACTGTCATACTTTGTTTCTACTTTTTCTTCATTTTCCTCAAGTCTTGGTAAAATTCCTATCTTTGTCTATATTATCTCAATGCTCAACAAAATATTTCTCATCCTATTCTTTCCAGACTGAGCAGAGGGATCACAACCAGCACTTTTCTCCATGCAAACCCTTGATAGCTAGCTCATTTGGTCAATGGGAAAAGTGATCCCTACTTGTGTTTATGACATTCTGCTTATTCAAGGGGCTTGGACTGGACCATGAATTTCTCATCATTGTCATCATCAACAAAAACAGCATTATAAGCTATGGCAAATATAAAATAATGTAATATTAAAGTCATAATTCATGAGACAGTGATGTAGGTCATATTTATCAAGGTATGATCTTTCAGGCACCAGCACTAGAAATGCCTAAGCTGCATATTCAAACTTCTGATTCTTAAAGCATATCAAACTCACCAAATTGGAATCTTACAGGTTAATGTTATCAGATCTAAACATTTACAATATTATCAGAATAAGTCTTATGTATGTTGAGGATTGTGAACCACTATGAAAATATCTCTGAGAGCTAATATTTTTCCCGTATTATTGTCATTACTTTTATAAAGATACAGGCTCTAAATTTAACTCAGCTACTCTCCTCCTCTGTACCCAGTGTCCAAAATTGCCTTTATTGATTATGTATACTTAGGAATTAAGTAAAATATATTAGGAAGCTTTTCAAGAAGTCACATTATTATTTTTTTTTTCTAATACAGAACTTTACCCATGCAGATGTTATTTAATCCATTTCTTCATCTTTGACTCATATCAGGGGGAAAAGGAAAAATAATAATCATCCATCACAGAATAATCCCTAAGGTACCCTTTAAATTTGTTTCCTTCTGATAAATGAGTTTGGGCATCATCCCGCAGTCATTCAGTGGGATTATAACATAAATGGCTAAACTGAGTGAACATTCCTCCATGCCAGTCCCTGTTCCTTCTGGATTTTGTTTCTCAGGGGAAAATATCACAGCTCACCAGGTTCTGGGTAATACCAGAATGAACTGTGAACTGATCACCTCCCATACCCAAACAACCAGAGTTGTTTTCATAATTCCTCCAAAACCACTTTCAAATGCCTCTCATGCTTTCAATTTCCTACACTGAGGTCTTGGGAACTGAGGTGGTCTCCAGGCCAAACAACTAAGTTAACATGTATGTCGTGTCTTCATTTCTAAATTTAAGAAGTTCTTGTCATTGCAGCCAAACTGTAGAATATATGTCCCACTTAAAGACATTCAAATCACACACACGCGCACGCACATGCACACACTCTAACACATTCACACTCTCACACACACACTGCCAAAACAAAACAATGTTTGTACTTTTCAAGTCCTACTTCATTTGTTCTTCTTCATTCTTTTTCTTTTATCCTTCCATTTCCCCTACCTTATTGTCTCTAATAACCACTGTTCAAGTCTCTGTTTCTATGTATGTCACCTATTTAGACTCTGCAAGTAAGATCATGCAGTTATTTTTGTGTCTTGCTTACTTGACTTTAGTATAATGTCCTCCATGTTTATTCATGTTGTAAGGGGCAGAATCTCTTTCTTAAAAAAAAAGAAGAAGAAGAAGAATCCATTATGTATAGGGTGGGAAAAAGTAGCTTTACAGTTAGGAGTATAGAAAACCATTTTTTCTTACTATTTATTAATTATTGTATTAATCCAGATGAACAACTACAAACCTACTTCTGCCTCTTCCTGTATGTTCAGCATTCTCATATGAATTATTGATTGCAATGGTTTCTACACCACCATTAATTTATTTTCACCAAGTCCATTGGAAACTAAATATGGCCATATTGCTTCCTTGCTTAGGGAATAACATTAACCAAACATAGCTACCATTCTGAAAGAGGAAGTTAAAGGAAATGATAAGTGGTATGGAGCTAGAGCAGAAAAAGTATTACAAGTGTGGTTGGAAACTCCAGAATAGGCTTCAAGAGGGACAATTTTGTTTTTTCACCTCAGGGTAGGAGGCTGAATCTGGGGGTCAAATGGATTCCAGTAGCATGATGGAATGAACAGAAGGCATGGACCTCCTTTTTCTCCCTTCTTATGATGTGTCTTTGCTACTTCCTTCCCCCTGCTTTTATCCTCTCTCCTTTATCTTTCTCTTACCTCCCCTTTTGCTAGTGCTATCTAACCTAGTTTCTTACTGCTGACTTACCTCCTTTTCTTTTCCTTTCTCTTTTGTGTTCTTCTTCCTCTTAAGCAATCAGTATTATTATTATTTTTTTAAATATTTTATTTCATTATTTTTAGAAAGAGGGGAAGGGAGAGAGGCAGAGGGGGAGAGAGACATCAATGTATGGTTGCGTTTCACCTGCCTCCAGCTACAGACCTGATTGGAGACCTGGTGTGCAACCTGGTTATGTGCCCTGGCTGGGGAATCGAACCTGCGACCTTGGGGTTCGCAGGCTGGCGCCTTATCCACTGCGCTACCAGCCAGGGCAGCAATCAGTATTATTTATACCTCAACCCCAATTCCTTCCTTCAAACTCCATAAAATGGCACTTGAGCTTGGATAGCCTAAAAAGTACATTTGTTGTTTTACATGTATTGCCTATCATCAACCTTTCAATAGAAAAATATGATCTTTCATATTTTTCATATTTTTACGTAGCCCAAAAGGCTACTTAAATTTAATTATACATAGTTTATTTGCATTTGTTTCTCAATAGATTTTTCTTTCTGGTTAGTGACTCTAAGTAGAATGATAGCATTTATTACTTTGTCATAATCAATTTTATTCTTTGCATCATTATGCACTGTTGTGGGAATTACATCAATACTGGAGGAAAATAAACTGAAGTATTGCACTTGTTTCAAATAATATTAGCCAAAATACCAAAGGCAGATAATAGCCATTTTCAACCTGTAAGATATATCCAACTAAGTAGTAATGTGACAGAAACCACAAGAAAAATTAATGAAAATTTTTTAAACATTAGAAATAAATCTTTAAGTATGTGTAAATCTAAAAATTATTTAATATTCATAAAAGGAAACAGAAATACTCTGACCAGAAGTATAATCATATGAATAAATGTGTGCATATTTAAGTGCTATATATAAAGATATAAGTTACTGTTTGTGAAGAAAAAGGCATATATAGAACCATAGATTATTAGTATAATAGATACATTAATAATCATCTCAAGTTTAATACAATTAAAAATAATAATTTATTGTTGCTGTATTGTTGCTGTATCCCATGTTTCCCCCATTGTTCTCCCTTGCCCCACCAACCCCATTCCATCTTCACCTTGTTGTCCATGTCCATGTTCATGGGTTATTCTGACTAGTTCCTTGACTAAACCCTTCCCCTTCTTTCCCACCCTCTTCTCCTCTCGCAACTGGAAGTCACCATCAGTTTGTTCCTTGTGTCCAGGCCTCTGTTTCCATTCTTCTTATCTGTTTTGTTCATTAGTTTTCTGTATTAAGTGAGATCATATGGTATTTGTCTTTTGCCACAGAGCTTATTTTATTTAGGAGAATACTCTCCAGTTCTAACCATGCTACCACAAAAGGTAAGAATTCCAATTCTTCTTTCTGCTGCATAGTATTTCATTGCTTAAATGCACTACAGTTTTTTTAATCCCCACATTTGCTGCTGGGCACTTAGGCTGTTTCCAGCATTTGGCTATTGTGAATAATGCTGTTTTGAACATAAGCATGCATAGGTTCTTTTGAATTGGTGTTTCAGTGTTCTTCAGGTATAGTCTTAGCAGCAGTGTAGCTGGATCAAAGCGCAGTTCCATTTTTAGTTTCTTGAGAAAATTCCATATTGTTTTCCATGGTGGCTACACCAGTTTGCATTTCCACCTTTTTCCCACATCCTCACCAACACTTGAAGCTTGTTGGTTTGTTAATGATGGCCATTCTGACAGGTGTGAGGTAGTATCTCATTGTGTTTTTTATTTTATTTTATTTTATTGTTGTTGTATTACATCCATCCCCTTCATTGTGGTTTTAATTAGCATCTCTGATGGCTAGAAGTGTTGAGCATTCTTTCATATGCCAATGGGCCCTTTGTATGTCCCTCCGTGGAGAAGTGTCTGCTCATGTCCTTTGTCCATTTTTTAAGTGGGTTGTCTGTCTTCCTGGTGTTGAGTTGTATAAGCTTTTTACATATTTTGGATATCAAACTGTTGTTGGAGGTATCATTAGCTAATATGTTTTCCCATACAGATGTTTCCCTTTTCATTTTGCTGATGTTTTCTTTAGCTGAGCAGAAACATGTAGTTTAATATAGTCCCATTTATTTGTTCCTTTATTTTCCTTGCTCTGGAGAAATATTGGTGAATATATTGCTGTGTGGGATATCTGAAAATTTACTACCTATATTTTACTCTAGAACTTTTATAATGGCATGGCTTATTTTAAATCTTTTATCCATCTTGAATTTATTCTGGTGTATGGTGTAAGTTGGTGGTCTAGTTTAATTTTTTTTGCACATCCCTGTGCAGTTCTCCCAATACCACTTGTTGAAGAGGCTACTTTCCCTCCATTTTATGCTCCTTCCCCCTTTGTTAAATATTAGTTGACCATAGAGACCTTGGTTTATTTTTAGGCCCTGTTTCATTTATCTATATGTGTATTCTTATGCCAGTGCTAGACTTTTTATTCCAGTGGTCCTGTAATATAGTTTTATAGAAGATATTTTGATTCTTCCTACTTTGTTTTTCTTAATATTTCTATGGCCATTTTTGGTCATTTTTGGCCCCGTGTGAATTTTTGAAGCATTTTTCTACATCTGTGAAATATGTCATTGGTATTTTTTAAATATTTTACTTATTATTTTTTAAAAGATTTTTAAATTTATTACTTCTAGAGAGAGGGTAAGGGAAAGAGGCAGAAAGGGAGGGAAAATTCAATGTATGGTTGCCTTTCACATGCCTCCAGCTACAGAGCTGGCTGGAGACCTGGCTTGGAGCCTGGTTATGTGCCCTGGCTGGGCACCAAACCAATGACCTTTGGGTTCACAGGCTGGCGCCTATCCATTGAGCCACTAGCCAATGTCATTGGTATTTTTATAGGGACTGTGTTGAATCCATAGATGGTTTTGGGTAGTATGGACATTTTAATGATGTTAATTCTCCCCATCCATGAATATGGTATATGCTTCCTTTTATTTGTATCCATTTATTTGTATCTTCTTCAATTTCTTTCATCAGTGTTCTGTGGTTTTCTGAGTACAGGTATTTTACCCCTCTTTGTTAAGTATATCCCTAGTACTTTATTTTTCTTGTTTCTGTAGTAAAGAGATTTTTTCTAATTCCTATCTTTGATATTTCATTGTTATACATAAAAATGCCTTCAATTTCTGATTATTTACTTTGTATCCAGCTTTTTCTCCAAATTTGCTTATTAGGTTGAGTAGTCTTTTGGTGGAGTCTATAGGATTTTCTATGTTTATCAACTTTAATACAGTTTTTAAGATAATAAAACTGACCATTCAAAAAAATAAAAATGAAAGATGAAAAAATTTCATTCTTAAAGGGGTATCTCCTTGTATACACAGAATCCCTGGAATCTTATTTGGTTATAGTTTTGCCTCCCTCATCCCAGAGTTCACATCAGATAACAAAAGGTTGGTCCTCAGGATAAGTAGTCCTCAAATGTTCCTGGTTCCTCTACAATGGATATGGATGGCCAATGATGGTCATGTAGCTCAGATTTGGTTAAGCACATTCATTGCCTGGTACCTAAAGAAAAAACACTTGGAGGAATGGATAGGACATGCCCACCTGTCCTGGGATAAATAGTGAGTGGTTTCCTGAGGATGGATGTCCAAAGACCTTAATCAGAGATAGGATGCATACTAGAGATGGGCAAAAACATTCCATGAGCATATAAATACCAGTAAATTATTGTGTATGCCTTTAGAATTGGTAACTCTTAGAAAAGAATAGAAAGATTTTGAGTGAAATTGGGTACCACACTGTGAAAAAAAACAAAGCAATTTTACTTCTGTGGCCCAAACTTGAACAATAAACAGAAGAACAAATGCCAAAAGAAAAATAACATTGTTCCATCCTCTTTTGCAAGAGTTGTAAGTTCTGCAGGGAGATGTACAGTTGATGGTAAAATGAGACCAGAACTTTGAGGATTTCCTGCTTGGAGGCCTTAAAAATTGAGGAAGGACAGCAACAAAAATCAAGACACCTGAGTAAGAGATGACTATTGGCACAGAGGAGGGAAGGTGGAACCACCCATGTAAAAGAGGCTCATTAATATATTCCTGAAATACAATGGTGATATCAAAAACTATCTCATATAAAGTAGGTAAGACTTTGAAGTCTATGAAAATACTTTTCGCATTTGTCGTTTTTCCCCTGAATTAATAAACATGTCAACCCAATACACACATTCATTGTATATTGTTGGGTGAGTATATCTTAGCATGATATACTCAGTACAGCATGATATACTTAGTAGAGGTGGCAGTATCCAGGTGTCTCATGGCTTCTAGGTTGCTGTATTATTTAAGAAAATTGCAGACTTTCTATAAACCTCAACTTAGTGGTAGATAATGTTAGGAAAGCCAAATGTTTTATTTTACTCAATGTTGCTTTCTGAGCCTGGTTAATTTGTCTACAATTCTCCCTAACTCTACTCTCACCACTTGGCTTATAGCTATCATATATCCCCCACTGGCCATTTCAACAATGCTTGTTGTGTGGTTGTTGGTTGTAGAGCTTTAGAATCACAAATCAGTGGGTAGGTCACACAGGTAGAGGAATTCTTATTAAACTGCAGATTGCTAGGCTGCCTACGAGAATTATTGAAGTGTCCAGAGGCTGACCCAATGAATCTGCATTTTCCCTCTCTTTTCAGGCAATTCTTATAAGCCCTAACATTTACAAAACACAGTAGCAGAGCATTCCCTTAACTCATTTAATAAATCTACATGAAAAATATTACTTTACTCCCCACTGGTATCACTTGATTATGAAACTCAGATGAAATATTAATTTCAGGGGCACACCACAGTTTACTGCCTCTCAGATGCCAGTATCTAGGTAACAGAAACATTTAAAGCACCATTCAGAAACTAATATTCTTAAATGTCAGCCAGTGGCAAGACAACAATCATGAATCTTTATACATTTTATATATTTTCTTACCTCATCATTCAGAGAAATCAATCAGACTAAAACTAGGATTTTAATCCTCAATACTAATAAAGCATTCAGGAAAACCCTTAAATTTTACAGATGGGAACACCCTTCTGCTCTTTCTTTTTTTATATCAGGAACACAATGACTTTTATCATTGGTCAAATGATGAATGATATTTTTCTTTCATTTCATATTTTTCTTCAATGTTCAGAATTTGCATTAGAGAAATTTCTTAGTCTAAGTTTGAAAGAGAAAAAAAAATACTATTCCTCAAAGTACTATAGTTTATTATTGATCAAAATACACTTTTATCCTAAACACCATTTTAAACTATTTTAACAAGGATTTCCTTGCCAGTTTCTGTCCTGCAACCTTGTGGCCTGCATTCTCCTTCAAGCAAACTATTCATATCTGAGTCTAAACTTCTTGTGCTACATCTTTAAGTAACATATTACAATCATTATAGACACACACACACACACACACAAACCACTCTGTCCTATTAAATAAAATATTCCACAGGGAACAAGTAGCTTCAGCATTAGAAATTATTTACATCACAGACAAGATAACATTTTTGTCTCTCTGTGGGGAAATTATCTGACAAATTAAATATTTTTATATGGATGACAAT
This sequence comes from Noctilio leporinus, assembly GCA_004026585.1. Taxonomy (NCBI): domain Eukaryota; kingdom Metazoa; phylum Chordata; class Mammalia; order Chiroptera; family Noctilionidae; genus Noctilio; species Noctilio leporinus. Next base: position 69,198 of record PVIW01005491.1, on the reverse strand, counting down.
GGATTATGAAAGTTACCTCCTGAAATACAGAGAAATGTATATATCTTGGGTCAAATCACTAGTGTAATTTATTTTAACAATCCATTTTGACTGGAGTACTTCATTGCCTACACTCTCAACAAAATTTGTCCCACATTGGTTTACATTGCACAAACATTAAGTTGATCATTTCAAAGTAGTCATAAACTTAAAACAGATTTCTTCATTTCCCAGACTTAAATGCTTATTAACTCTTTTCTTTAAACCTGAACTTTACTAGAGCTCTTCTTTTAAAATATTTACTCAACCTATTTCAAAACTTATTATTTGTGTTGGCCACCATGAGTTTTAAATTTAAAACTCAAATACTAAATGTAATAATGTCATGAATATTTAATGTTCAGTATTTAATACAAACTATTATATAAATAAATATAATTTTTCTATGATTTTAGTTTTATTTGAGACTCTGAAGAAAAATTGTTTCAAATATAACTTTTAATAATTAAAATTTCTTCCATAAGTATCAAATCACTAGCAGTTTTATTTATATCATGTATTTATAAATTATTAGAATATGTACAGCACCATATTTATGAAAATGTCTGGTGTGTGGAAGAAATACTGTGAAGTGAAACAGTTGAAAGTGTAAGTCATGGGATCAAAGATGGCAACAGAGTGGAGAGCAGTGCTGATGGTGTTCTGGAGTACCAGAGCAGCTGGAAGACAGGATATGGAGTGCGAGATGTTTTTAGGTCCCTAAGAATTGGAGCAGTCAGCATCTGGACTCAGGGGAGCACAGCCCAGAGGCAGCAGAGACCTGCAGGAGAGCAGGTAAGGCAGTTCTGAACCAACCAGCCACTGGGCCGAGGTCTGCTCTGGGCAGTGGTAGCTCTACACAGAGCGGCGTGCTTAACTTAAGCCAGCTCCAGGCTTGCTAGCTACTAGAAATCTGAACAGTGAAGTGTGGGCAGCAAGGGCAAACGCCAGAGGGAATGAGGAATTGAACTCCTGCAAGGGAGGGACTGTGTGAGAGATTTGCTCCCACAACAGGGAGAGGAAGCTCCTCCCTGGGCTGAGGCAGAAGAGAAGAGTCCTGCTGGGAGCAGGAGCAGGGGAGCAGGGGAGCAGGGAAGTGCACCTGCCGGGGCAGTGAGAGAGCTGAAAACAGTGCTGCCTGGCCACCAGGGAAACAGCAGCTTATAGCCCCTGCAAGGGGGGAGGCCCAGCCCTGCCCACCCACACAGGCCCCCAGGCTCCCACAGAAACTCCAAACTGCAAGCCAGGAACTTGTAGCTGGGGCAACTGACCCCCCCATTGCCTGGGACAAAGGCCACAGATGCAATGGGAGGGGCACATCACAGAGGCTGTGTAAAGGACTCATCAGAGAGCTGGTCTGCTTGGAGAATTGACTCTCACCCAGGGGAGCTGGGCACTGTTGGCAGACCTAGGCTGCCTCCTCTGGGAGCTACTGGGGCAGAGCCAGTCATCACAGGAACCAGCGAAGTTACAGGCTGCCCTGCAGGGGTGCCAGGGGCACATGACAGGCAGGAACCTCTGCCAGGAGTTGGAGAGGGCACCCTGCGGGCCCCAGAATACCAGCAGCCCTAAAACCTACTAGGCAATTGAAGGCCCAGCCTACCTGGGGGCTGACACTCAGAATCAGCCCTGACTATGACAATCATAGGCCCTGCCACTCCAAGACCAGCTAGACTGTAGACTGCAGAGACCTGACCAAGAAAAGAGGCAGACTCAGGAAATGGATCGCTGCTAATCTCAAGTACCTGAGTTGTACCAAGAGCTACATGAACTCTCAATCCCCAACATATCCTTTTCAAAAGTTACTTCTCACATATTTTTAATCCTCCCCTATCTCAATCCATCTAAATACCCAAGACCCTCCTCCTACTCCTGATTTAAAGTCTACTCACTCTCTGGTGACAATGCATTCCCAGTCCTCAATCTAACTATTCCTCCCCTCCCCAGCAAACTAAACCCTTTCTTTATTCTTTTCTTTCTTTCTTTCTTTCTTTTTATTTTCTTCCTGTGTTAAAGTCCACAGGTCCTGGCTCCACCTGGACCAATCAGAGACTATAAAGGATGAACAGCCACCTAAACCATTTTTGCTTATCATTCATATATATATATATGAATATATGAATATATATGAATATATATATATATAATTTTTCTTCCTGCCAAAAGCCCTCAAGTCCTGGCTCCACCTGGACCAATCAGGGATTATTAAGGGTGAAAAGCCATCTAAAACTACTCTTCTTATTATTATTATCTTTATTTTTCTTTCTTTTTTTTCTTCTTCTTTTTTTTTCCTGCTAAAAGCCCACAGGTCCAGAATACAACCAGACAGCCCAAATAAAGGACACGCCAAGAAGAACAACTGCAGAAAATCTAGGAGACTGCTACACTGAACTACACAAATCTCCTAACACAGAAGGGTGCTGAACTAAAGCAAGGAAGCAAAGCAGATTAATCCAAGGAAAAGACAAATAAATAAATAAATAAAAAGCAAGGAACAACAGACACTCAAATGGGTAAAAAAAGAATCAGTTTATCACCAAAAGAAAAGGAAGAATCCCCAGAAAGACCACCAAATGAAACAGAGGCACCCGAAATATCAGATAAGGAAATCAAAAGAATGATGATAGAGAAGCTCAATGAGCTCAGCCACCTAAAAGAAAACTATAAACAACTCCAGGGAAGTTACAAGGAACTTACTGAGAGCTACAACAGCATCAAAAAGGACGTAGAAACTATCAATAAGTGCTAAGGAGGAAATGAAGAAAACAATTTCTGAATTGAAGAATACAGTAAAAGAAATCAACAGTAGGCTAGAGGAAGCAGAGGACCGGATCAGCAAGTTGGAGGATAACGTAGACAAATTCTCCAAGACAGTACAAGAGAATAAAATAAGGCTGAACAAGATTGAAGAGGGTTTAAGAGAGCTGCAGGACAACATGAAATGTAACAACATCCATATTATAGGGATACCAGAAGGAGAAGAAAAACAAGGAATGGAAAACCTGTTCAAAAAAGTCATGATAGAAAATTTCCCTAACATGATGAGTGAAAACATTAAACAAGTTCAGGAATCACAGAGGGTCCCAATGAAAATCAACCCAAATAGACCAACACCAAGGCACATTATTATTAAAATGGCTAATTTCAAAGACAAAGAGAGAATCCTAAAAGCATCAAGAGAGAAACAACAAATAACATACAAAGGGACTCCAATAAGGCTATCAAGTGATTATTCAACAGAAACAATTCAAGCCAGAAAGGAATGGCAAAAATTATTTCAAGTAATGGTAAATGAAGGCCTGCAACCAAGAATACTCTACCCAGCAAAGCTCTCATTTAAGATAGGAGAAATAAGGAGCTTCCCAGACAAGAGAAGACAAAAAGAATACATCTCCACCAAACCAGCATTGCAAGAAATGCTGAAGGGTCTGCTTTAAAAATGAATAAATAAATAAAATGAAGAAACAGAGAAAGCCAAAGAGGAATACAAATACAAAGGGAGAAAATGGCAATGAATAAGTATCAATCAATAATAACCTTAAATGTAAATGGATTAAATGCACCAATCAAAAGATATAGGGTAGCCAAATGGATAAGAAAACATGACCCGCATATATGCTGTCTTCAAGAGACCCACCTCAGAACAAAATATCGACATAGATTGAGAGTAAAGGGGTGGAAAAGCATATATCAAGCAAATGGACATGAACAAAAAGCTGGAGTAGCAATACTGATTTCAGACGAAATAGATTTTACAATGAAGGCCATAAAACGGGATGAAGATAAAAAGGGACATTTCATAATACTAAAGGAAATAATCCGTCAGGAAGATATAACTCTGGTAAACATATACTCACCCAACATAGGAGCTCTGAAATATATAAGGAAAATCTTACAAGACTTTAAGAAAGATATAGACAGCAATACACTAATAGTAGGGGATCTTAATACCCCACTATCAACAATGAACAGATCTTCCAAACAAAAAATCACCAAAGATGTTGTGGCATTGAACAACACTCTAGAGGAAATGGACCTAACTGATGTATACAGAGTCTTTTACCCCAAGGAGCAAAATACATATTTTTTTCAAATGGGCATGGATTATTCTCTAAGATAGACCACATGGTATGTCACAAGGCAAGCCTCCACAAATACAGGAAAATTAAAATCGTACAAAGCATCTTCTCAGATCACAATGGCTTGAAACTAGAAACCAATCTCAAGGGAAAAAAAACAAAAATTTTCTAACTCATGGAGACTGAAAAACATGCTCTTAAGCAATGAAAGAGAGAGAGAGGACCCAAATAAACAGAATCAGAACTGAAACAGGAGAAATCACAACTGATACCTCAAAAATACAAAAGATTGTAAGAAATAACTATAAACAACTATATGACAACAAATATGACAACGTGGGTGAAATGGACCCATTTCTGGAAATGTATAATAACACCAAAACTGAACCCAGAAGAAGCAGAAAGTCTGAATAGGCCAATAACAACTAGTGAAATTAAAGAATAATCCAAAATCTCCCAAAGCACAAAAGTCCTGGACCAGATGGCTACACAGGTGAATTTTACCAACCATTTAAAGAAGAACTAACTCCTATCTTTCTCAACCAATTAAAAAAAAAAATACAGGAAGAGGGAAGACACCCAAGCTCTTTCTATGAGGCCAAGATTATTCTAATCCCAAAACCAGGGCAAGATACTACTAAGAAAGAAAGCTACAGGCCAATAACTCTGATGAACATAGATGCTAAAATTCTCAACAAAATATTGGCCAATTGGATTCAGCAGTATATTATAAAGATCATAAACCATGATCAAGTGGGCTTCATCCCAGGGATGCAAGGATGGTACAACATTCGTAAATCAATAAATGTAATACACCACATCAACAAACTGAAAGATAAAAACCATACGATCATATCAATAGATGCTGAAAAAGCATTTGATAAAGTACAGCAACATTTTATGATGAAAAAAACCCTCAGCAAAATGGGAACAGAGGGAGCATACCTCAACATTATAAAGGCCATCTATGAAAAACCTGAAGCCAACATCACACTTAATGGAAAAAACCTGAAAGCTTTCCCCCTAAGATCAGGAATGAGACAAGGCTGTCCATTTTCCCCACTTCTATTCAACATTGTCTTGGAAGTTCTAGCTATAGCCATCAGAGAAGAAAAAGGAATCAAAGATATCCAAATTGGAAAGGAGGAAGTCAAACTGTCATTATTTGCAGATGATATGATAGTGTACATACAAAACCCGAGGGGCTCAACCAAAAACTTACTCAACCTAATAAGCAAATTTAGCAAAATAGCTGGGTATAAAGTCAATATCCAGAAACCAAAAGCATTTTTGTATACCAATAATGAAACAGCAGAAATAGAAGCAAAATAACAAATCCCATTTACCATAGCAACAAGAAAAATAAAGTACCTAGGAATCAACTTAACTAAGGAGGTAAAAGACCTGTACTCAGAAAACTATAGAACAATGAAGAAAGAAATCAAGGAAGATACAAATAAATGGAAGCATATACCATGTTCATGGATGGGAAGAATTACCATCATTAAAATGTCCATACTACCCAAAGCAATCTACAGATTCAATGCAATGCCAATTAAAATACCAATGACAGACTTCACAGAAATAGAAAATATACTTCAAAAATTTATATGGAGCCAAAAAAACCCCACAAATAGCCACAACAATCTTGAGAAAGAAGAACAAGGTAGGAGCAAGCACAATACTGGACTTCAAACAATACTACAAGGCTACTGTCATCAAAACAGCATGGTACTGACATAAGAATAGACATATAGATCAATGGAACAGAATAGAGAGCCCAACAAATAAACCCTGGACTCTATGGTCAACTAATATTTGACAAAGGGGTAAGGAACATCAAATGGAGTAAAAACAGTCTCTTCAACAAATGGTGTTGGGAGAACTAGACAGCAATATGCAAAAAGATAAAACTAGACCACCAACTTACACCATACACTAGAATAAACTCAAGATGGATAAAGGATTTAAACATAAGCAGTGCCACCATAAAAGTCCTGGAGAAAAATATAGGCAGTAAACTTTTGGATATCCTACCCAGAAATACGTTTACTAATACTTCACCAAGGGCAAAGAAAATGAAAGAACAAATAAACAAATGGGACTATATCAAATTGAAAATTTTCTGTTCAGCTAAAGAAAACATCAGCAAAATTCAAAGGGAATCAACTGTATGGGAAATCATAATTGCCAATGATACCTTAGACAAGGGTCTGATCTCCAAAATATATAAAGAACTAATTCACCTCAACACCAGGGAGACAGACAGCCCAATTAAAAAGTGGGCAAAGGACCTGAACAGACAACTCACTGAGGAAGATATACAAAGGGCCCAGAGGCATATGAAAGAATGCTCAACATCACTAGTTATCAGAGAGATGAAAATTAAAACCATAGTAACATACTACCTCACACCTGTCAGAATGGCCATCATCAACAAATCAACAAACAACAAGTTTTGGCGAGGATGTAGGGCTAAGGAATCCCTAGTGCACTGTTAGTTGGAATGTAGGCTGGTGCAGCCACTGTCCAAAATACTATGGGGTTTCCTTAAAAAACTAAAAATGGAATTGCCTTTTGATCCAGCATATCCACTACTTGGACCATACCCAAAGAATCCTGAAACACCAATTCATAAGAACCTATGTACACCTATGTTCATAGCAGCACTATTTACAATAGCCAAGTGCTGGAAATGGCCTAAGTGCCCATCAGTGGATGATTGAATTAAAAAACTTTGGTACATTTACACAATGGAAAACTATACAGCAGAAAGAAAGAAGGAACTTCCACACTTTGCAACAACTTGGATGGAACTGGAGAGTATTATGCTTAGTGAAATAAGCCAGTTTGTGAAGGACAAATACCATATGATCTCACCCATTACAGGACAATAATGAACAAAACTAACAACAAGAAAAACAGAACCAAGTATATGGATAATACAAGGAATAGGCCTTCAGTGGTCAGGAGGAAGGGGGTTGTGGGGAGGAGGAAAGCAGAGGCAAGGAAGGGGAGCAGTTTAGACAAGAACCTGGTATAAAGGACCATGGACATGGACAACAGGTGGGATTGACTTTGGGGGGAATGGGTGGGTGGGGAGGGGGACAGAGGGGAGCAAAAAGGGGATGGATGTAATATAACAACAATATTTTTTTTTTAATGTAAGTAATGAGTCAGACTAATAGTGCCCAATCTTTTATTCCCTGTATCTTACTTGGGTGACTTTGTACAAAATTTTAAACATTTTGTACATCAGTATCATCATGTTAACAATATTTTCTTAATAGGTTGCTACAGGGATTAAATGAGCTAACCTATAAAGTGCTTAAAACAGTGGTAGTGAGAATGCACTATATGAATGCAACTATTAACAATATTTTATAAATAGAGCTATTATTACATAGTATAATAATTTTACATTGTGTTCTTATATTATTATTTTAGTAGGCTCCCAGTAATTATGGAACAAATGGGTTGATGTGCAAAAGCTTCTTTTTACTGAAATATTTGAAGTTCCATTTTTATTACAGAACATGTTTTTCTGTATGGAGTGTTAGTAAATCTAGATATTACATTTGATTTTTATCCAAGTCCTTTTATCCAACTTTTACAAGTTGACTGATGATTCCATTGGCCTGGCCTGGGCAGAGGGGTTCTCTTAGGTTTGAGGCTGCGTGAATAGAGCACCTTTTACCCTATCCTGGATTCACTGTAGATTCAAAGATAAGAAAACAAAGATCTGAAAATCAGAGAATTAAGCCACTAAAAAGTTCCAGAAGCCAACTAACTGGAGAATCAGGGAGGTGAGAGTAGAAATCAATGGATTAAAGAATATGCTTGAAGTTATCAGTAGGACAAATGCTGGGGCAGATGGTGGGGCCAACAGATCTGATTCCTGGACAAGGAGGCTATATATAAGATGCTGAGTACTAAACCAGGCAATTGGTGCCTTCCTCTCTTCTATTCCTGCTTCACTGCTTAAATTATAGTGAATATAACCAGTCCTTATTTGTATGATAGGCTAATGAACATACTCCTACTTTTCAAAAATGGTATACTTGTGCAACCTTATCACAAAAACTATAAAACAACTCTCTTGGTAGCAAAATAAACATTTAAATTTAACCTGACATTCACACATATACCAGAGTACAACAAAGTGATAAAATCAACAGAAACCAAGGACTAGAGGCTATGGCAGATACTGAATCTAATAATTTGTAGGCATCTCAAAGATTACTTGGGGAAAGAAAAACAAAAATAACAGAATAAAAGTCAAATCAATAAAATTGACTTGTATCTGAAATATGACATCTTAGAATATGATCTTGGGTGAAGGATCAAGATGGTGGAGAAGTAAGTGGAGCTACACCAATCTCCCAGGACCCATCTGGAATTACAAGTTAATTGGGAAAAATCATCTGGAATAATCAGCAGAACACCAGCTGGAAAGAAGCCTTATAGCCATGGACAGAACAGAGGAGGACCCTTCATCACAACCTGATTGGTAAGAATCATGGAAACATGAGAGACCTGACTGGGCTCCCACTGGAGGCAGCAGCCAAAGAAACAGAGCTGGGGCTCCACCTGGGAAGAGTGGGTTCTGGTCCCCCATCTGTGTTTCCCAGCCTATAATACCATGACAGAGAGTAAAACAACAAACAGCTGAGAAGGGCAGAAGCTGCAGGGTTTACTAGCATTAGAGAGTGCTGGAGACAGAGAAGTACTAAGGTGACCATGATTTAAAATACATTGGCACCCACCTACCTTGGGCTCCAGCTGAGGGAGGACAGAGTGGACTAGAGATACTTGGGGACAGTTTGCAGTGGTAGTGTGGAGAAGAGAAGTGAGGAAGCAGCTGTGGAGAACCCAGTGCTGACTCATCACCCACACCTCAGGTAGACTATGCTGCACTAGGTGGCTTCCCTATGAGGGGTCCTCATAGCCCCACCCACTGGAATTAATTGGCCACACCCAGCAATGCATGAGTTTGGCACCTGATCACAGTTCACTGATTTACATTTGAATAAATCTCTCCTACCCTGCCAAGTCTGAGCCTGGTGGCTGAGCATTGATACAATAGTTTGTACTTGAAGCAGTATTTCTCACCCAGCAGTACCTGGGCCTGGTGGCTAATTATAAACCCATTGACTTATAGCTGGGTCAGTAGGTAAGTCCCGCCCAAAAGTGTATGAGCCTGGTAGATGATCCTGGATTCATTGGTTTACAACTGAGTTGATACGTCTTGTCCATCAGTGCCTGAGTCTGGAAACTGATCACAGATTTGTGGATTTACAACAGAATATATCTGTCCCATCAAGCTGCATCTGAGCCTGGAGCCTGAGCAGTGATACAATACTTTGGATATGAATTGGTCTTTCTTGTCCAGCAGTGCCTGGGACTAGAAGCTAATTACAAACTGATTGATTTATAGCTGGGTCAGTCAGCCAAGTCCCACCCAGTGGTGTATAAGACAGGAGGCTGATCTTGGATTCATTGGTTTGCAGCTGAGTTGATCTATCTTGCCCGCAGCACCTGGGCCTGGTGGCTGATCGCAGATTTGTTGATTTACAACTGAATCTACCTGTCCCACCAAGCTGCATTTGAGCCTGGCAGCTGATCACAGATGCATTAATTTACAACTGAATCAATCTTGCTCTCCCTGCAGTGTCTGAGCCTGGAGGCTGAGCATAGGTACAATATTTTGCACCTGAATCAGTCTTTCTTGCCCAGCAGTGCCTGAGAATTCTTGGCTGATTACAAACTCAATGATTTACAGCTGAGTCAGACAGTCATGCCCTGTGGCATATAAGCCTGGTGGCTTATGGTGGATTTCTTGGTTTGCAACTGAGTTTGTCTGTCTCTCCCAGCAGCACCTGGGCTTGGTGGCTGATCACAGACTCATTGGATTACAATTGAATCTTTCTGTATAGACCAGTGGTGCCTGAGCCTGGTGGCTGATCACAGATTCATTGGTTTACAACTGAACCTGTCTGTCCAATCAAACTGCATCTGAGCCTGGGAGCTGGTAGCCAATTCACTGATTTATTATGGAATCAATCTGTCCTGCCCAGTGGCACCTGAGCCTGGCAGCTGATCAGACTCATTGGATTACAATTGAAACTTTCTGCCTAGCCCAGCAGCACTTAAGCCTGGCAGCTGATCACAGATTCATTGATTTACAACTAAATCTGTCCAACCAAGCTGCACCTCAGACTGGCAACTGTTCACAGGTTCATTGGATTACAATTTAATCTTTCTGTCTAGCCCATCAGGGCCTGAGCCTGGCAACTGATCATAGATTCAGTGATTTATACCTGAATCAATCTGTCCTACCCAGCACAGTTTGACCCTGGCAGGTGATAGCAGATTTATTGAATTACAATGAAATCTCCCTCACTCAGTAGCACCTGAGCCTGGTGGCTGACCATAGATTCATTGGTTGATAACTGAATTAATTGGCCTGACCAAGCAGTACCTAAAGTGACCATGGATCACAGGTTCATTGGGTTACAACTGAATTGGTCTGTCCCACCAAGCTGGAGCTAGCCTGGCAGTTGATCACAGATTGACAGGATTGCAACTGAATCAACCACTCCAGACAAGTGGTGCCTGAGCTTGGAAGTCTGATTGGTTACAACTGAATTAACTGGCCCTGCCCAGTGGTACCTAAAGTAACCACTGATGACAGATTGATTGGTATACAACAGAGCTAATTGGTCCGGCCCGGTGGTAACTACAATTGATAGCTGAGCACAGTTCAACTGAATTAAAAACTGAAGGGCATAAACAAAAATAGTGGGTCTCCAGTTGGCTCCAATAGGCTGACTAGGCCCACACTACGGAATGATCTGCCATCAACAGAGGTGAATCCAGGAAGTAAAGATAATGCACAACAATAAAATTAAAAAATAAAAAAATAAAAAAGATAATGCACCTCTACATGACAGATGGCCACATCAAAAAGCCAGGAACTCAAAAAAGCCAATCTAAAAAGCAAAAGAAAACAAGAAGAGAAACCTAAAAATGGGGAGAAAAAGAAACAACCTATCAACAAAAGGAAAGGCAGAATCCCCAGAAAGATCACTAAATGAAATAGAGGCAAGCAAACTATCAGATATGGAATTCAAAATAATGATGATAGAGAAGCTCAATGAGCTTAGTTAGCTCAAATAAAACTACAAATAATGCTAGGAGAACTATGAAGAACTCCAGGGAAGCTACAAGGAACTTACTGAGAACTACACCAGCATTAAAAAGGACATAGAAATAATTGGTAAGAGTCAGGAGGAAATGAAGAATACAATTTCTGAATTGAAAAATACAGTAGCGGGAATAAACAGCAGGCTAGAGGAAGCAGAGGATCTGATCAGTGAGCTGGGGAAAAACATGGAAATATATTCCAAGACAGTACAACAAATTAAAAAAGACTGAACAAAAATGAAGATTTAAAAGAGCTGTAGGACAACATGAAATACAAAAAAAAAAAAAAAAAAAAAAAAAAAAAAAAAAAAAAAAAAAAAAAAAAAAAAAAAAAAAAAAAAAAAAAAAAAAAAAAAAAAAAAAAAAAAAAAAAAAAAAAAAAAAAAAAAAAAAAAAAATTCCATATCATAGAGATACCAGAAGAAGCAGAACAAGGAATTAAAAACATGTTCAAAAAAGTAACAATATAAAACTTCCCTAACTTGAAGAGTGAAAAAGTTACTCAAGTTCATGAAGCACAGAGGGTCCTAATGAAGATGAACCCAAACAGACCTACCCCAAGACAAGTAATTGAAAAAAGGCCTGCAACCAAGAATACTCTACCCAGCAAAGTGCTTATTCAAAAATGGAAGGAGAAATGAGGAGTTTCCCAGAAAAAGAAGGCTAAAAGAGTAACTCTTCACCAAACCAGCATTGCAAGACATGATAAAGGGGCTGTTTTAAAAAGAAGAAGAAACAGAGAGACAGAGATGAACACAGGTACAAAAATTTAAAATGGCAATGAATAACTATCAATAATAACCTTAAATGTAAATGGATTAAAAAATCCTTATTTCAGACAAAATAGATTTTACAATGATGGCCATAAAAAGAGACAAGGAAGGGCATTTCATAAAACTTAGGGGAACAATCCATCAAGAAGATAAAACCAAAAAAAAAAAAAGAAGAAGAAGAAGAAGAAGATAAAACCCTTGTAAACATATATGCACCCAACATGGAAGCACCCAAATGTACATGAAAGGAAAATCTTGTAGGACTTCAAAAAGGATATAGACAGCAACATACTCATAGGAGGGGATTTTATTTATATTTATTTATTTATTTAAATTTAATTTTATTGTTGTATTACATCCATCCCCTTTTTACTCATTGGAGGGAATTTTAATACTGCATTATCAACAATAGGCAGATCTTCCAAACAAACAAACAAAAAAGCACCAAAGATATTGTGGCATTGAACAACACTCTAGAGGAAATGGACTTAACTGATGTATACAGAACTTTTCTCCCCAAAGCAACAAAATACCCATTCTTTTCAAATGCACATGGAACTTTCTTACAGTAGACCACATGATAGGACAAAACAAAGCCTCCACAAATACAAGTAAATTGAAATCATACCAAGCATTTTCTCAGATCACAATGGCTTCAAACTATAAGCCAACCATAAGGGGGAAAAAAAAAAACCACTCTAATTCATGGAGACTGAAAGGGTTAACAATGAGATCAATGAAGAAACTGAAAAGTTTCTGGAAACAAATGAAAATAAGTACATAACAGCCCAATGCCTATGGGACACAATAAAGGCAGTCCTCAGAGGGAAATTCATAGCAATACAGGCCCACCTAAAATGGTTAGAAGAAGCTTAGGCAAACAACCTAACCATGAAACTACAAAAGCTAGGTCAGCAATAATAAACAAAGCCCAGAGCAAGTAGAAGGAAGGAAATAAGATCAGAGCAGAAGTAAATGACTTAGAGACTAAAAATACAATTCAAATTATCAATAAATCCAAGAACTGGTTCTTTGAAAAAATAAATTAAATTGACAAGCCTTTACTGGACTCTTTAAGAAAAAAAGAGGATCCAAACAAAATCAGAAGCAACAGAGGAGAAATCACAACCAAGCCACAGAAATACAAAGGATTGTAAAAAATTAATATAAAAAACTATATGACAAGAAACATGATAATCTTGGTGAAATTGACAAATTTCTGGTAATGTATAATCTACCAAACTGAATCAAGAAGAAGCAGAAAGCCTGAATAGACCAATCACAATTATTGAAATTGAAGCAGTAATCAAAAACTCCAAGTGCACAAGAGCCCCAGACTGTATGGCTACACAGGTGCATTTTATCAAACTTTTAGAGAGGAACTCTCAAATTCTTTCTATGAGGCCAACATAATTCTAAATTCCAAAACCAGGTCAAGACACAACTAAGAAAGAAAACTACATGTCAATATATTTGATGAACATAGATGCTAAGATTCTCAACAAAATACTGGCCATCCAGATACAGCAGTACATTCAAAAGATTATACACCATGATCAAGTGGGATTCATCCCAGGGATGCAAGAATGGTACAACATTGACAAATCAATAAACATAATACACCACATAAACAAAAGGAAAGACATATGATCATCTTAATAGATGCTGAAAAGTATTTGATAAAGTACAACAACCATTTATGATAAAAACACTCAGCAAATGGACATAGAGGGAACATACATCAATATAATAAAGGCCATATATGAGAAACCTGAAGCCAACATCATACTCAATGGGAAAAACTAAAATCTTTCCTCCTAAGATCAGGAATAAAACACTTTCTCCACTTCTGTTCAACAGAATTTTGGAAGTTTTAGCTATATCCATCAGAGAAGAAAAAGGAATCAAAAGTATCCAAATTGGAAAGGAGGCAGTCAAACTGTCATTATTTGCAGATAACATGATAGTATACATATAAAATCTGACCAACTCTACCAAAATCCTACTTGACCTAATAAACAAATTTAGCAAAATAGCTGGATATAAAGTCAATATTCAGAAATCAAAGGCATCTTTGTATACCAATAATGAAATATCAGATATAGAAGCTAGAAAATAAATCCCACTTACCATAGCAACAAGAAAAATAATGTATTTAGAAATAAACTTAACCAAGGAGGTAAAAGACCTGAACTCAGAAAACAATAGAACATTCAAGAAAGAAATGAAGGAAGATACAAATGAATGGAAGCATATACCATGTTCATGGGTGGGAAGAATTAACATAATTAAGATGTCTATACTACACAAAACAATCTATAGATTCAATGCAATCCCAATTAAAATACCAATGACATATTTCACAGATATAGAAAAAAACACTTCAAAGACTTATATGGAGCCAAAAATGCCCACAAATAGCCACAGCAATCTTGAGAAAGAAGAACAAGGTAGGGGGAATCACAGTACCAGATATCATAGTATATGTCAAGGCTACTGTAATCAAAACAATCTGGCACTGGCACAAAAATAAACATATAGGTCAACAGAACAGAATAGAGGCAAAAAATAAACCTGGGACTCTATGGTCAATTAATATTCAACAAAGGGGGAAGAAACATAAAATGGAATAAAAATATCCTCTCCAACAAGTGGTGTTAGGAGAATTGGACAGGGACATGCAAAAATATAAAGCTAGACCACCAACTTACATCATACACCAGAATAAACTCAAGATGGATAAAGGACTTAAACATAAACCATGACACCTTAAAAGTCCTAGAGGGAAACAAAGGACGTAAAATTTCAGATATGCTATGCAGAAACATTTTCTTTGATACTTCTCCAAGGGCAGAGGGGATAAAGGAACAAATAAATAAATGGGACTATATCAAACTGAAAAGTTTCTGTTCAGCTAAAGAAAACATCAGCAAAATTAAAATTTGCCCAACAGTATGGGAAAACAGATTTGCCAATCAAGCATCAGATAAGGGTTTGATACCCAAAATATATAAAGAACTTATGTGACTCAACACCAGAGAGACAAACATGGGCAATTAAAAAATGGGCAAAGGACCTGAACAGACACCTTTCTCATGAAAACATACAAAAAGCCTAAAGGCATATGAAAGAATGCTCACCATCACTTTCCATCAGAGGGATGCAAACTAAAACCACAATGGGGTACCACCTCAGACCTGTCAGAATGGCAATCATTTACAAATCAACAAACAAGTGCCGGTGAGGATGTGGGGAAAAGGGAACCCTGGTGTACTGTTGGCAGGAAGGCAGATTGGTGCAGCTACTATGGAAAGCAGTATGGAATTTCTTCAAAAAACTAAAAATGGAACTGCCTTTTGATCCAGCATTTCCACTACTGGGATTATACTTGAAAACCCCCAAAACACCAATTCAGAAGAACCTATGTACTCTATATTCATAGCAGTGCTATTGGAAATTCCAGCAAGATGGTGGAGGAGTAAGTGGAGCTGCACCAATCTCCTCCCAGGTCGCAGCTGGAATTACATTTTTGGAGAAAAAGCAAGCTGAAATTACCAACAGAACACCAGCTGCAAAGAAATTCTATAACCACAGACAAAACAGAAAACCATCACAAAGTGACTGGTAGGAATCATAGAAATGCGAGAGGGCTGGCTGGGCCCCCACCAGAGGCAGCAGCTGAAAGGATGGAGCTGGGAGCTCCAACCTGAGAGGGGTGGGTTCTGGCCCCAGAGTTGGGTGCCCTAGCCTACAACAACACAGCGGAGAGTAGAGCAGCATTCAGCTGAGAAGGGCAGAAGCCTTGGGGTTTGCTGGTCTGAGCGAGATCATGAGACAGAATTACTAGGGTGACCACAGTGACAATACATTGACACTCACTTATCCTGGGCTCCAGCAGAGGGAGCACAGAGGACTGGAGACACATAGGGAGAGTTTGCAGTGGTGGCTTGGAGGAGAAAAGTCGGGAAGTGGCTGTAGGGGTCCCAGTGCTGACTCATTGCCCACACCTCTGGCTGACTGCAATGTCCCCAGTGGCTTTCCTATGAGGGTCCTCATAGCACCATCCACTGGAAGCAACTGCCCCGCCCAGTGGTGCCCAAGACTGGTGCCTGATCACAATCTTTGATTTATATTTAAATAAAACTCTCCTGCCCTGCTCTGTCTGAGTCTAGACACAATAGTTGGCACCTGAAGAGGTGTTTATCGCCCAGCAGTACCTGGGCCTGGTGACTGATCACAGACTCTCTGACTTACAGCTGGGTCAGTCAGCCACACACAGTGGCATGCAAGCCTGGTGGCTGATCCTAGATTCATTGCTTTGCAACTAAGTCAGTCCTTTTCGCTCAAGAGCCTGAGCCTGGCAGCTGATTACAAACTCTCTGACTTGTGGCTGCGTTAGACAGGCAGCCCCACACAGTGGCAACTGAGCCACTGAGTCACGTGGCTGATTGTGAATTCATTGGTTCACCACTGAGTGGGTTTGTCCTTCCCACTGTCCTCTGGGCCTGGCAGCTGATCACGAAATTATTGGATTACAATTGTACCTTGCTGTCTAGCCCAGCATCTCTTAAACCTGGTGGCTGAACACAGATTTATTGAATTACAATTGGACCTTGCTGCCTAGCCCAGTGGTGCCTGAGCCTGGTGGCTGATCACAGATTCATTGATTTGCATCTGAATCTGTCCCACCAGGCTGCACCTGAGTGGTGGCTGATCCATTAGATTACACTTGAACCTCTCTGTCTAGCCCAGTAGGGCCTGAGTTTGGTAGCTGATTTATTGATTTACAACTGAATCAGTCTGTCACCCCAAGCTTCATCTGAGCCTGGTGGTGGGTCACAGACCAATAGGATTACAACTAAATCAATCCTTCCAGCCTAGCAGTTCATTAGCCTGGCAGCTAATCTCAGTCTGATTGGATTACAATGGAATTTTAAAATGAGGAGAAAAAAAAAAGAAAGAAACAGTCTATCATTAAAAGGAAAGGAGGAATCCCCAGAAAGATCACTAAATGAAACAGAGGCAAGCAAACTATCAGATATGGAATTCAAAAGAATGATGATAGAGAAGCTCAGCCAGCTCAAAGAGAACTATAAACAACTCCAGGGGAGCTACAAAGAACTCCAGGGAAGCTACAAGGAACTTACTGAGAAATACACCAGCATTAAAAAGGACATAGAAACTATCAGTAAGAGCTAGGAGGAAATGAAGAATACAATTTCTGAATTGAAGAACACATTTCCCAAAAGCTAAATTGTTGGATCATAAGGCAGTTTCATTTTTAATTTTTGAGGTATTTCTATACTGCTTTCTTCAGTGGTTGCACCAATGTGCATTCCCACCAACAGTGCAAAAGGGTCCCCATTTCTCCACATCTCATCAGCACTTATTGTTTGTTGATTTATTGTTGAAAGCTATTCTGGCAGATGTGAGGTTATTTCTCATTGTGGTTTTAATTGGTATCTCCCTGATGATGAGTGATGTTGAACATCTTTTCATAATTCTATTGGTTAACTGTATGTCCTCTTTAGAGAACTGTCTATTCAGGTCCTTTGCCCATTTTTAACTGGATTGTTTGTTATTTTAGATGTTGACATTTATAAGGTTTTTATAGATTTTGGATATTAATGCCTTATCTGATGTATCAGAGAATATGTTCTCCCATTTTGTGGGTTATTTTATTTTATTTTTTATGCAAAACCTTTTTAGTTTAATATACTCCTAGTTATTTGTTTATTTATGTATTTTTCCTAGCCTGAGGAGATATATCAGTTAAAATATTGCTACAAGCAAAGTATAAAATTTTACTGTATGTTTCCTTGGGGATTTTTATGGTTTCTGGTTTAATCTAGTTTGAATTTATTCTTGTGTATGGTTTAAAAAAGTGGTTTAGTTTTCATTTTCCTGCACAAATCTGCCCAATTTTCCCCATATCATATATTGAATAAACTATCTCTAGCTCATTGTATGTGTATGTGCTTGCTTCCTTGTTGAACGTTAATTGACTATGAAGGTGGAGGGTTATTTCTGGACTCTCCATTCTGTTCTATTGATCTATGTGTCTGTTTTTATGCCAGTACCATGCTCTTTTGATTATGATGGTCTTATGTTATAGTTGAATATTAGGTAGCATGATTCCTCCAAATTTTGTTCTTCTGTCTCAAGATTGCCATTCCTATGCAGGGCCTTTTGTGGTTCCATATACATTTTTGAAATATTTTTTATAGCTCTGTGAAAAATGTCATTGAGATCTTGATATACTTGCCATTGCAGGATTATTTACAACTCCCAGGATAGAAGCAGCCCAAGTGTTCATCAGTAGATGAGTGGATAAAACAACTATGGTATAATTACACAATAGAAATACTACTCAGCTGTAAAAGAAAATAGAAAATTTTACTCTTTGCAACAGTATAGATGGACCTGGAGAACATTATGCTAAGTGAAATAAGCCAGTCAGAGAAAGATAAATGCCGTATGATTTAATTTATATGTTGAATCTAATGAAGAATCTGAACTAATAAGCAAAAATAGGGACAGACTCCTAGATAGAGAGCATGATAACAGCTAAAGAGTCTATATGAAGAGGACATGCAACCACCAATAAAAGCATTGTTCTTTGAGGCACTCTGACTTTAATCTATTAATGTTTACTCAAAGGATAGTAGAAAGAAGTACTCTCATTTAAATCTCTATTGCTGAAACTGGAGGCAGAAATGATTTCCAGCAGCATTATAATGTATGAATACAGTGCATTCGAATGCAAATTATTTGCACATAGTAAATATTCCAGAAGAGGTTATATGGTTGGAAAAGTGCTGAACATCTGTTTACATTAACACAAAATGAGGACACTTACTCAGAGTTAAAACCAATATACATTTTGATATTAGAAGTATTTTTTCAGTAAAATGTTTACACATTTTGAATTCTTGTTTTTAAAAGAACTACTCTCTTTAATTTTTTTCTCTCTTCTATATAGAAATCACATTAATTCTTTTTATTTAAAAATAATATTTTATAAGACACTAAATACATTTCTAAATAGAAATAAAAGATTATATTAACATCAACTCTCTCAAAATTGCTCAATTTTCTATTAACTGGGTCACTTTTAAAATATGCAAATACATAATTTAAAGAGGCAATACCACTCCTATACCACTATTTTCTTGGTATGCTGATATTTACAAAACTGATGAATAATGAATAAACAGTTCCTACTACACCAAAAATTACGTAGTTGATAGACACACAACTTTTTAATTTTGTTATTGCAGCTATTGTTATTTTGCAAATATTGAATGAAGGACCAATAACTTTATCATGTTACTTACTGATGGGTAGAGGTAACCTTCTCCATTCATGGCTATGTACAACCCTGTCTTCACTCCCTGGATGGCAACGACACGCAGTCCCACTGGTATGAGGTTAAACAGTGCTGGAAAGATAAAAATGGACTGTCACAAATGGGCAGAAAGAAGCAAAGCACTGCCATCACTTTTCTCTCATTTACCTTATTTAAGAAACATACTTTAAAAAATATTTTGTTACAAGCTTCTGAGAACTTTGAATTAACTAAGTTTATTTCTCATTAAATTAAGAAGTTTCTGCTATAAACTTCAGTTTGTAGATTTTCTTAGCAGTCTTCCTGCAACATTTTGAAGAGCTGCTTGGAAACTGAACAAAATCAAGCTTGCCATCATTGTATCATAGTCTCTGATACCACTTGATACCAAAAGTAGTCAGCTGTGAATATCTTCAAAGAGTGGAATTTTGAAAGTCCAAGATGACTGTTTATCCTGGTCTTTCATACAGAAAGTATGCTTTAGCATGACAATGGAGGATAGGCCAGATAAAAGGATAATTACAAAACCCAATTACTCTTTCTGAACCAACAGGACATGCTAGCAGAGCCCAGAAAAGACATGCATCTGATAATGTGCTAAATTTAGAAAGAACCAATTGCAGGTTGTAAGCCAGGTAGGTCACCAGCCAGGTCTGTGGCTGGAGGCAGGTGAAAGGCAACCATCCATTGATGTCTCTCTCCCTCTCTGCCTCTATCCCTACCCCTCTCTCTAAAAAATAATAAATAAAATCTTTAAAAAAAAAGAAAGAACTAATCAAATTAAATGTAATGCAAAATTTAGAAAGACAATTTTATTTATTAATATTTCATAAAACTATAAATGCAAACTAAAATAAAAGAGATGGAAAGGTGCTCAATTTTACCCACCATAGAGATGAAAATTCATTTGTTTCCATGTTTTGTTTCTTATTGACAAAAAGTATTTTTATATATTTTTCACATAGTGCAGATATCAATGCTATATTGATTTTTGAAAAAAATCTTTATATCTCTTTAACACATTTATATTCCAGTGCCTCATGTTGACTGTTTAGTAGGTATTCTAGTATTATCTTTAGTCATAGCTTTATGATTTGGGAGACCTTATTATTTATTTATAAGAGACTGTTAATTATCCACGTTGTTGTTGCCAGCTCCCATCCAAGTTCTTTTAAAATTCTCATCTAATGATAAGCAGGAGGACTAGACCAGGAATAGTCAATGTGGCACTAAAATGTTGAAGTAATGTATAAATAAATTTTTTTATAGTTTAGTCTGTCAATGATACAGTATTTCACAAAAGACAAGTAATTTGAAAAATCTGGTCAATTTTGACTTCAATCTACAGATCTACTCAGGACATGGCTAAAATTGACCTTATAAATTGTGTTTGATTTAATTTGCAGGAATATATATTTTCTTTGATTAGGGTGGAGAAAGATAGCACCTTCTATTCCAGATATTACATGTCACTGATTCCAATACTCAAAGAAGTCTGTGCTACACAACTGATAAAAGAAAAATGGTGGGCAGTGGCTATAATTATCTCTATAAGAATACTCAGGGGTATATATGATTAGGTAGAAAATTAGCTCTCATGATGTAAACTAACATTGGATTGTCTTCCATAGGATTCTAGGGACTTATGGTATCTTTATAGAGGGAGGAGGTTTATGTTTGCTTATTTCTATTATTTAATATTAAACATGGGTATGGAGTTAATGATTACTGTGAGGTAGTTATGCCTTTGTAAACAGTGTCTTTCTTTTTAGAAGATGATTGGCCACTTTGACTCTTCTCTAGGACATCTGTTCCATACTTTGAAAGAATGGGCACCAGGGTAATTCCTGATTTATATACAAAAGGTTTTTGGAGAAAATATATTCATATGTCTATTCATGCAAATTGGTCTAACCTATTTAAACTTAATTATTCTAAACTTCACACCCTCAAATGTTTAGTTCTAGAAGGTAAGCATACCATGAACCCACCAAAAATAATCAGACATGGGTAAGATAAAACTTATAAAAGATAGTAAACATTGACCCTACTGAAAAATAACATACTGAGTTTTTCTTCCAGGATTTTGCTTTGGACCTGAATTATAAATGTTATTATGATTCATAAAATAATAGATGAATACAATATTCATTGTCATGTGGAAGTCCATTCAGAGCTGACCATGATGGACCCATGGCATTAATTAAAACTACAGATCCCCACATTAATTAAGAAGTCATTACTTTTTTCATTCTTTTTGTATTTTACATAATTATAAAGCAATGTCACAAAGCTTAGGAGAGTAAAAATAATAAAGAAGTTCATGCTATTTTATTTATTCTATGGAATACTCTAGTTCTCCACATAATTTCCACCCTGGATGTTTTTTAAAATTAGCACAGCCATGTCCAATCCCAAACTAAATTAGAATAGCAGGAAGCAGATTTAGGCCATAGAAAAAATTTTTGAAGACTCCTCAAATGACCCTAAAGTATAGCCAAGATGAGAACTACCATCCTAAGGCTTGTGGGGTTGTGGTCACTGTGAACTACTAGCAATTCTCACACATCAAGCTGTTATTTTGAGAATTTCTAAGGTGATAGGAAGTGGTTTATTTGAGGTTTTTACATTGCTATAGTTACTAGCATATTGATATTTCTATAGTTCTATTCTGTTTATATTATCTATTAAGTCTGATAACTGGAACAATGAAGTTTATCAGCACAGAAAAACCTGATGGCATCCCCAAAAGCAAACAGAGGGGAAGAAAACCATTCCTTAATCAAATACTGTACTTCATAGTGATGCTGATATTTAGTTAATAGAAGGGAAACTTTATGAATTTTAAATAAGTTCACCCCTGAAATATGTGAAGTGGTGATGTAACCAGGGTGTTCATTTTATTTTGTGAAAAATCTTCCCAGGGTATACAGAAGCCAACAATAAGCAGTTAAGATGCTACAGTATCCTCTCTATTAGGATAATTATCCATCATCAACCATTTTCTTTCTTGCCATTTTTCCTCCAAAAGATTTCTAAATCTCAGGCTGGTAATACTGGGAGGACATCTCTATGGGTTAACCTGCTTGCTGGCCTTTTTCCTCTTCTGAGCTCATTTAAATTTTTGACAAGTGCATCTTAGCAGTGTGGTTCTGACTTTTACCTAGTTCTAGATAATTTAATACTTAGTGGGATATGTGCTGAACTCAGATCATGAAGATTTGAAGGTTTAAGCCTCAGATTTGTTTTTGTTTTTTGTTTTTGATTGTTTGTTTTTGCTTTTTTTGGTAACTTTTAGGTAATATCAGGAAAACTTTTAGGTTAATTTTACTCCTTTTTCCTACTTATGGATGATTAATTCTTGTTTTGTGTTCAGAGAATTATCAAAACCTCAAACACATTGTTGGATAATTATGTCACATCCTTTCTCAAACCATAATTACAGGGGTCTAATTAGGACCTGTCAGTATCTCTAATACTAGCTCTCATTTAAGGATACCTTTCTGTGCTAATAATTTTCTTAAGATCCATGAGACTAGAGGAACAAATATCTTAAAATTCATCATAGAAACTGCATTTCAACTTAAATATTGTTTAGTACACTAAAGTGGAGTTAATGAGTAATTTATTTTGCTTTTTATAAAGCTGTTATAATTCTGTCAAGTTTTATTAAATTTTATAGTTGAACAATTTTTATAGCCTTTTGAGAAAAAACAGCAACAATTGTATCTCACCCTGCTTTATACTGTTCTTCTGTCTTTACAAAACTTGAAATGGTAATAAAACTAACCTAATTGGCTTAAGGTACACAAAAAGGCAACATAACTTGTAAGAAAAAGAAGCTGTGGGCCAAATCTTTGGATAGGAGTTTAAGAATTTCAAACATTGCCTGCAAACCCAAAGGTCACTGGTTCGATTCCCAGACAGGGCAAACATAACCAGGTTGCAAGCCAGGATTCCAGCCAGCTCTGTAGCTGGAGGCAGGTGAAAAGCAACCATACATTGATGTTTCTCTCCCTCTCTGCCTCTCTCCCCTCCCCTCTCTCTAAAAATAATTTAAAAATTAAAAAAAAAAAAAAAGAATTTCAAACATGGACACTACAATTTTGGTTATGACTTGCTTTTACACAGGGGGTCCTGTTCCTGTTTCATGCCCAGAACTGCTCCTCATAAGCATTTAGGGGAACAAGCAATGGTTTCAAGAGTTACCCAGAAATTTTGTTACCTCTAATGCAGTTACAAAATAGGAGGGAAAAAGCCTCATACATTTAGAGAAAGAAAGCCAAGTATCTTTTAGTATCCGAGCTTTCCAGTTTAGTATTTAATATTATTCAGATAGCCAGGTAAAATTATGTGTGTATACATACAGTGTCTATATATGCATTTATAATTTAGAAAATATAGTGCAACTTATTCAATGCTGAACCAATATGCTTTTAAAAGATAACACGTACTTGACCATTTCAATTTGATAATGATTCTCCTCATTAAAAATAACCAACTCACTTGGCATTATAAAAACTGAAGAAGTTGGGAGTTGGCATGATCTAGCTGCAGAAACTGAATAAGTTTGGAGGAAACTGTGGGAGTACCCGGCCATCCTAGCCAGCAACCCACTCCAGCTGTTGCTGGCAGATTGGCCCACCCTGTGAGGTTTCCAGGGCTTGCCTGGACTGACAGCAAAGTGATTAGCCCTGCTTCCCAAGGTACATCACTCGCTAGCTGGAGTGCCCCGGACTACAGTAGTGGGCCCAAATGGGAGCTCAGTGAGGAGGGGATTGTGCCTGGCAACACACAGGTCCTGAAAGAAACAAACTCTATGGTGGCCAGGCTGTGGCACATGCCTGTGCTTGTGGGAGTGCCTGGGTAACCACAGTGGTACCAGGACCAAATGGGAACTCAGTGGGTGGGGGCTGCACAGGTCTATCTGCTCCAGCCCAAGCCTCTGCCCAACTAGCAGCAACCTGACCACCACCCACCCTCATAGAAACAGACAGCATATTGCTCGGGCCCCACCCTACAAAGTGCCTGATCTCCAGGCAGCAACCCAGCAAAGGCAGCTATAGTAGAGGCCCAAACAATAGCCCGGCCAGCAGGGGAGGTGTGCTCCAACCTGAGCTCTGATGGCAGCCTACCCACCGGCCATCACAGAAACAAATAGCATATTACTTGGCCCTGCTCCCCAACAAGGTACCTGCACCCACCATAGTACCCCAGGAAGTGGCAACAGTAGAAGACCCAAATGGAAACTCAGAAGCCAAGGGCTGCATCTGGCAACCCACCTGCCCTGAAAGAAATAAACTGCATAGTGCTTGAGCCCTGCCCCCCCCCCCAAGGTACCTGCACTCCCAGACGAGGTAGCAGGCCCAAACAGGAGCTCAGCAGGCATGTGGCTGTGTGCTTCAACCTGAGCTCTGCTGAGAGGGCAGGCAACCTATCCACCTGCCCTCACAAAACAAATAGCACAGGGCATGGCCCCAGCAACAGTAGCAGTACCAAACCCAAAAAAGAGCCCAGCAGCAGGGACTGAGTGCTTGTGCCTAAGCTCAACTTAAGAAAATCTAGCATTCTGTACCACTGAATTCTATAGGTCTCCTACCAGAGAAAGTCACTAAATAAAGGCAGGGAGTCATAGCAGATTAAGAAACAAAAACAAAGCCCTGGCTGGTGGAACAGTGGACAAAGTGCTGGCCTGGGAACCCAAAGGTCACTGGTTCAATTCCCAGTCAGGGCACATTACCAGTTTGTAAGCCAGGTCTCCAGCCAGGTCTGTAGCTGGAGGCAGGTGAAAGGCAACCATACATTGATGTCTCTCTCCCTTTCTGACTCTCTCAGTGCCCCTCTCTCTAAAAATAATAAAATATTTAAAAAATTTTTAAAAGAATCAAAAACAAGTGAGAAAAAATACCTACTATGGGGAGACAAAGAAATAGTCCATCACAAAAAGGAAGGGAGGAAACCCAGAAATGGAGAAAAGCAACAGATAAGATACAGAATTCAAAGCAATGGTTATAAGAAAGCTCAATGAGTTCAATAATGAGCTCAATGAGCTCAAAGAAAACTACAAAGAACTCCAAGGGAACTATAAAGAACTCCATGGAAACTATAAGGAACTTATAGAAAATTATACCAGCATTAAAAAAGACATAGAAACCATCCATAAGAACCAGGAGGAAATGAAGAATGCAATTTTTGAACTGAAGAACACAGTAGAAGGAATCAAAAGCAGGTTAGAGGAAGCAGAAAAACTGAATCAGCAAGCTGGAGGAAAATGTGGAAAAAAATACCCAGACACTGCAACAAAATGAAAAAGGCTGAAAAAGAATGAAGAGGTGTTAAGAGAGCTATAGGACAACATGAAACTTAATAATACTCATATCATAGGGATACCAGAAAGAGAGGAAGAGGAGCAAGGTATAGAAATCCTGTTTGAAAAAAATAATGATAGATAATTTCCCAATTTGGTGAGAGAAAAAATTGCCCAAGTCCAGGTAGCACAGAGAGTCTTGATGAAGGTGAACCAAAACAGGCCTACACCAAGACACTTCATAATTAAAATGGCACCATTCAAAAATAAGGAGAGAATCCTAAGGGCAACAAGAGAAAAAGCGTCAGTAACACACAAGTAAACTTTGATGAGGCTATCAACTGATTTCTCAGCAGAAACACTAGACAGAAGACATGGCAAAAAATACTTCAAGCAATGAAAGACAAAGGCCTCCAACCAAGACTACTCTACCCAGCAGGATCTCATTCAAAATAGAAGGTAAAATAAGGAGTTTCCAAGACAAAAGAAAGCTAAAAGAATACATCTCCACCAAACCACCATTGCAAGAGATGGTAAAGGGACTGTTATGAGAAGATCAGAGAGAGAGAGAAACACAGGTACAGAGAGAAAAAATCACAATGAATAAGAACCTATCAATAATAACCTTAAATGTAAATGAATTAAATGTTTAAATGTTCCATTCAAAAGACAAAGAGTAGGGAAATAGACAAGAAAACATGGCCCACATATATGCCTTCTACAGGAGACCCACCTCAGAATAAGACATCCACACAAACTGAAAGCAAAGGGGTGGAAAAAAATATCAAGCAAATGGATACACAAAAATAGATGAGGTTAGCAATACTCATATCAGATAAAACAGACTTCACAACAAAGGGCATCAAAAGAGAAAAGAAGGTCATTTCCTAATACTTAAGGGAAAATGCATCTAAGAAGACATAACACTTGTAAACATATATGTAATCCAATATAGGAGTACCCAATTATATATGAAAAATCTTGGAGGACTACAAGAAGGATAGGGGATTTTTAACACCCCATTGTCAACAATGGACAGATCTTCCAAGCAAAGAAATACCAAGGACATTATGGCATCGAACAACAACCTAGAGAAAACAGACTTAACTGATTATATATATAACTTTTCACCCCAAAGAAGCAAAATACACATTATTTTCAAATGCACATGGAAATTTCTCAAAGATAGGCCACATGGTAGTTCACAAAACAAGCCTCCACAAATGCAAAAATATTGAAATCATACCAAGCATTTTCTCAGACCACAATGACTTGAAGCTAGAAACCAAACTCAAAGAAAAAAAAAAAAAAAAAAAAAAAAAAAAAAAAAAAAAAAAAAAAAAAAAAAAAAAAAAAAAAAAAAAAAAAAAAAAAAAAAAAAAAAAAAAAAAAAAAAAAAAAAAAAAAAAAAAAAAAAAAAAAAAAAAAAAAAAAAAAAAAAAAAAAAAAAAACCACCCAAAACATTCAAATTCATGGAAAATGAATAACATGCAATTGAATAATAATTGGGTTAACACTGAGATAAAAAAAAAAAGAAATAAAAAAGTTTCTGGAAACAAGTTAAAATGAACACACAACAACCCAAAACCTATGGGATACAGAAAAGGCAGTCCTGAGAGGGAAATTTATAGCAATGCAGGCCTACCTAAAAACATTTGAAGAAGCTCACATAAACAACCTAATCCTATAGCTACAAGAACTAGAGGAAGAACAACAAACAAAACCCAAAGTGAGAAGAGGAAGGAAATAATCAAGATCAGAGCAGAATTAAGTAACATAGAGACCCAAAAACAATTCAAAGGATCAGTAAATCCAAGAGCTGGTTCTTTAAAAAGATAAATAAAATCGACAAGCCATTATCCAAACTCATCAGGAAAAAGAGAGGATACAAATAAATAAACCAGAAATAGCAAAGGAGAAATCACAACTGATATCACAGAAATACAAAGAATTGTAAGAAATTACTATGAATAGCTATATGACCAAAAATTGACAACTTGAGTGAAATGGACAAATTTCTGGAATGTATCATCTTCCATAACTATCAGAAAGAAGCAGAAAGCCTGAATAGACCAGACCAAGAACTACTGAAATTGAAGCAGTAATCAAAAGCACACAAAAGCCCTGGACCAGATGGCTACATAGATGAATTTTACCAAACATTTAGAGAAGAACTAACTCTATCCTTCTCAAAACTATTCAAAAACTCCAAGAAGAGGAAAGACTCCAAAACTCTTTTTATGAGGCCAGTATTATGCTAATCCCAAAACCAGTTCAAGACACAACAAAGAACGAAAACTATAGTCCAATATCGCTGATGAGTATAAATGCCCAAATCCTCAACAAAATATTGGCCAACCAGATCCAGCAATACATTAAAAAGATCAGACACCATGATCAAGTGGGATTTATCCCAGGGATATCAGGATGGTACAAAATGCACAAATCAATAAATGTAATACTCCACATAAATGAAATGAAAGACAAAAGCCATATGATCATATATATTGATACCATAATAGTATTTGTCAAAGTTCAGCACCCATTTATGATAAAAACACTCAGCAAAATGGGAATAGAGGGAACATACCTCAACATAATAAAGGCCTAAAGGCAATATATGAGAAACCTGCAGCCAACATCATACTCAACAAGCAAAAACTAAAAGCATTTCCCTTAATATTGGAAACAAGGCAAGGCTGTCCACTCTCTCCATTTCTATTCAACATAGTTTTGGAATTTCTAGCCACAGCAATCAGATAAGAAAAAGGAATGAAAGGCATCCAAATTGGAAAGGAGGAAGTAAAACTGTCATTATTTGCAGAGAACATGATAGTGTACATAGAAAATACTCAAGACTCTGCCAAAAAACTACTCAAACTAATATGTGAATTTGGCAAAATAGCTGGATACAAAGTCAATATCCAGAAATCTAAGGCATTTTATACACCAACAATGAAATATCAGAGATAGAAGCTAGAAAACAAGTCCCATTTACTATAGCAACAAGAAAAATAAAGTACCTAGTAATGAACTTAACCAAGGAGGTAAAAGACCCATACTCAGAAAAATACAGAACACTGAAGAAATTAAAGAAGATACCAATAATGGAAGCATATATCATGTTCATGGATGGGAAGAATTAACAACATAAAAATGTCCATACTCTCCAAAGCCATCTATAGATTCAACCCAATCCCTATTAAAACACTGGCCCTGACTAGTGGCACAGTCAGGATAAGTAGCTGGCCTGCGAACCCAAAGGTCACTGGTTTGATTCCCCAGTCAGGACACATAACCAGGTTGCAAGCCAGGTCTCAAGCCAGGTCCATAGCTGGAGGCAGTTGAAAGGCAACCATACATTGATGTCTCTCTCCCTCTCTGCTTCTCTCCCTTCCCCTCTCTCTAAAAATAATAAATAAAATCTTTTTAAAAAGCACCAATGTCTTACTCTACAAACCTAGAACAACATTTTTTTTTTTTTTTTAATTTACAGGGAGCCAAAAACACTCCAAATATTTAAACCAATCTGAGGAAGAACAAAGGAGGAGGATTCACAATGCCAGATATCAAACTATATTACAAAGCTGCTGTAACCAAAATAGTCTGGTATTGGCACAAGAGCAGACAAACAGATCAATGGAACAGAATAGAGAGCCCAGAAATAAACCCAGGACTCTATGAGAAACTAATATTCAACAAAGGGGGAAGGGACATAAAGTAAAGAGCAAATAGCCTCTTCTACAAGTAGTGTTGAGTGAATTGGACATGAACATGCAAAAAAAAAAAAAAAAAAAAAAAAAAAAAAAAAAAAAAAAAAAAAAAAAAAAAAAAAAAAAAAAAAAAAAAAAAAAAAAAAAAAAAAAAAAAAAAAAAAAAAAAAAAAAAAAAAGAAAGAAAGAAAGAAAGAAAGAAAGAAACTAGACCACCAACTTACATCATACACCATAATAAACCCAAGATGGGCAAAAGACTGGAACATAACCCATGCCACCACAAAAGTCCCTGAGGAAAAATTAGGCAGAAAAATAGCAGATACCCCATGCAACAATATTTTCACTGACATGTCACCCAGGGCAAGGGAAATTAAGGAGCAAATAAACAAATGGCACTACATCAAACCAAAAGCTTCGGCTCAGCTAAGAAAAACAAAAAATCATCAAAAGGAACCAATCATATGGAAAAACATATTTGCCAATGACACTTCAGATACAAATTTGATCTCCAAAATACATAAAGAACTTTTACAACTCAACATCAGGAAGACAGACAACCCAGTTGAAAAGGGGAAAGGAATTGAATAGACATTTCTCCAAGGAGGACATACAAAGGGCCCATAGGCATATGAAAGAATGTTCAACATCACTAGCCATCAAAGAGGTACAAATTAAAACTATGATGAGATACCACCTCAACCTTGTCAGAAAGGCCATCATCAACAAATCAACAAACAAGTGCTGGAAAGGATGTGGAGAAAAGGAATCTCTATTACACTACTGGTGGAAATGCAGGCTGGCACAGGCACTATAGAAAACAATATGAAATTTCCTCAAAAAATAAAAAATAGAACTGCTTTATGACTCAGCAATTCCACTGCAGGATTATACCCAAAGAATCCTGAAATACCAATTCCAAAGAACCTAGGCACCCCTATGTTCATAGCAGTGCTATTTACAATAGCCAAGTGCTGAAAGAAGCCTAAGTGCCTGTCAGTGGATGAATGGATCAAAAAACTTTGGTACATTTACACAATGGAATGCTATGAAGCAGAGAAAAAGAAGAAACTCCTACCATTTGTGATAGCATGAATTGGCCTGAAGAGTATCATGCTTAGTGAATAAGTCAGGCAGCAAAAGACAAATACCACATGATTTCACTTAATACAGGAGACTAATAGATGAGCAGAATGAAATCAGAGACATGGGAGGAAAAAAACAAAGGAGCCAGATGATGGTGACTTGGAGGTGGAAGTAGGGTAAGTGTTTAGTTGGCAAAGCCAATGTGATAGATCCATGGACATGGACAATGAGGTGGGGACTGACTATGGGAGAGGGGATGGGGAGGGTGGGGATGGGGAGAGCAATGGGGTAAAAATGAAACAATTGTATTAAAACAACAATAAAAAATAAATTAAGTAAACTGAAGAAGGTAGGAAAAAGTCATAAAATCTTTATTCAAAGAAAATTATTTTTCCAAGAAGTCCAACTATGTAGCATTTTCATAAAACTATTCTATTTCCTTTTTTGAAAACTTTTGTCATAATAGATGACACCTGCCTCTAGTCTGATGTTAGAGTGTCAATAGCTCTTACAGCAATTAGAGTTACAGAACAATAGTTCCCATGCTCTACTAGATTAGCCAAAGGAAATCAGAGAACATTGAAGACATCAGAACTTATGAATTTCTAAAGCTCAGGACTCTTACAATTGTAAGACATAAGTAAAACAAAACACATTGTGTCAGAGTGAGTAATGAGTTAAAGACAGAAAAAACAAACTTGAGCAGATGTATGGGTGAGCTTGAACCAGAAGAAACTGACATCTTTTATAGGTCAAATATGATGAAGCACTTATAATTTCAAAAGTTTCAACCTAACATCAAAATCCCAACAAGTAAATGGCACCAGCCAGAAACCTAAAAGTGGCTGGTTCAATTCCCAGTCAGGGCACATAACCAGGTTACAAGCCAGGTCTCCAGCCAAGTCCTTAGCTGGAGGCAGGTGAAAGGCAACCATACATTGATGTTTCTCTCCCTCTTTTCCTCCCCTCTGCCCTTCTTTCTGAAAATAATAAATAAAACCTTAAAAAATAGATAATCACAAGTAAATAAAAACATTGATCTTATAATGAAAATACCTCCTTTTTAGGTCCTGTGTCTGTCTAAATAAAGCAAATATAAATAAAAGATAATTATGACAAAAGTTTAAAAATACAAAAGAACAATATAACATATAAAAGGAGAGATTAGAAGTTAAAATAGAGTAAAATGTAGAGAAACAAAGGAAAATTTTAAAGTAGAAAAAAGTAAAATAAGCAATATCCCAAATTTAAAAAATAAACACAACTGTAAAATGTTGATATTTCACATAGTAGTACCAAATGCAAAAATAATCCACTTCATATTATTAGGTGCTCTCAGAATCTAGAATTTAAAACACAAAATGCCTATAATTTGTTTACATGCATTCAAATCCTCCCTTCTGTCCATGGAATGAAACAAATAAATGGTATATAAAGAGTAAATGATAAGGCCCTAGCTGGTGGCACAGTGGATTAGGTGCTGGCCTGCAAACCCAAAGGTTGCTGGTTCTATTCCCTGCCAGGGCACATAATCAGGTTGCAAGCCAGTTCTCCAGCCAGGTCTGTAGCTGGAGGCAGGTAAAAGGCAACCATATATTGATGTCTCTCTCCCTTCTCTTCTCTCTAAAAATAATAAATAAAATATTTTAAAAAGAGTAAATGATAAATAGATGGAAAGACTCAGATCCATCCCTGATCCACTAATATTATGTGATTAAATACTTCTAATAAAATCAATTTTTGCTTTTCACTAATTTTCCTGAGCACTAGCAAGTATGTCTATTTTAAAACTAATGTGATAAATTAAAATGAAGCAGATGCCCATACAAGCAGAAAGTGGGAAAGAAAAACATGGACAATTGAATAAGGACAGATACCAGAATAAAATTATGAGTAATTTTATATAGAAAAATGTTAAAATGAAGGCAGACATTAATATAGTAGGAGGCATGTGGCATTTTACTAGAACATGTTAACACATACCCAATTTCATAAAGCAATTAAACACTGTATACAATATATTTAGAGGCACACAGCATTCATGTCCTTTCTATAATCAATTATAGCTTGATAAAAATAACACTTTCAAAATAGATATGTACTCTACTTTTATCTGAATGCTTTAGTGTAGTTATTTGACTTTTATGACAGTGAGCTTAAAAGTAACAATAATATGTGAGTTATGACAACTGTTGAAATATTTTTGTTGTTCTAGTAATATTTTCATCCATGTAGTCTTAAGTAAAATTGTGAATGTCATTCCAGTGTGTAACAATGTAAAAATGAGTCAACATTACCAAGTATTTGCTAATGTATTTGTAAAAGTCTTTAAGTAGCAGTGTATTTTCTACCAACCGTGTTAATTGGAGGCTTGAGGTTGTCACTTACTAGAATTAGTGCTGTCATCCTTGGTTCCATCAAGAGCTCCATCAGGGTGCATTTGCAAGTAGTATCCTTGCCTGCAGTATAATCTGGTCACTATACCCTTGAGCTGGGGATCTGAAAAGCAAAAATAATTATTGGAAGTGTCACATGTATCACAATAAAATTTCTTTTTTCCTTTCTATTTTCTTTTTCAGAAATAAGAAGCCATTTTATAAAAGTACAACTTTTTATTTTGTGTCTCCTAGATTTCCCTGTATTTATCGAACCTGAAGTACACTAAGCATTGAAGGTGAAGAAATGTTTTTTGTAAGCTGCATTTGTCAGCTGTATAAAATAAGTCATTTAATAAAACTAATACATGTGTGTTTAAAATATTAGTTAAAACAACTGAACTACTTAATCTATTAGTTTAATTATTACTGAAGTCCTAAATTAATTAATTCAATAGTTCAAGCTAATATCACCCAGAATGGCAATACAAGAGTTTTACAAACTTCTGGCTCAAACAAACTATATTAAGGACTTTTTAATGGATATTTAAACTGGATTTAGAAGTAGCCCTCAAATGTGAAACATCTGTATTGACATGCTAACATTTTGATGATCATTCTTAGAAAAAGCCCCAATATGGAGAATGCTTCCTTGATGTCTAAAGGGTTATCCTAACTTGCATGGAGGGATCTTCGGTACTTATGCATGATCCATAGGAAAATGGGAAAGTTGACTTACAAACTCAGGGTGAGACCTAATAACAAACCTACACTGTGAGGTCAGATCTGTTTATAACCTAGACAAATCAGACAAATTAAATAGATAATACTATTTATTTATTAAATATTTTATTTATTATTTATAGAGAGGGAGGAAGGGAGAGAGTCAGAGAGGGAAAGAGACATCAATGTATGGATTTGCATAAAGCTGAACACAAAAAAAACACCAATTAAAAAAAAAAAAAAGAGCCCTGGCTGGTAGCACAGTGGTTAAGGCGCTGGCCTGCGAACCCAAAGTCGCAGGTTCGATTCCCCAGCCAGGGCACATAACCAGGTTGCAAGCCAGGTCTCCAGTCAGGTCTGTGGCTGGAGGCAGGTGAAAGGCAACCATACATTGATGTCTCTCTCCCTCTCTGCCTCTCCCCCTTCCCCTCTTTCTAAAAATAATAAAATAAAATCTTAAAAAAAAAAAAAAGAAAGAAAAAAGAGCTGTTCAAACTAAAATATTATTAACATTTGTTTAATCCTCTAAAAATTAAAAAGGATGTCAATCTGTTTCATTGTACATCTGGTAAAACCAATAACAACAACAACAACAACAACAACAAAAATGACTCCATGGCACACAGATTTTCTTCAAAGGTAATATAGCATTAGAGAAAATGTGAAAAATAATGTATGAACACCACAGCATCACAACATCAGTGTGATTAAACATTAGAATATAGATGTTTTTAGAAGGCTAGGGTTTTAAAAGGAAACATCTAAGTGATTACTAGATTGTGTTATGTATGTTGCTTATTATGTAGTATATAACTTTAAAAGTCAAATCACTCTAAGATATGCATTAGTGAAAAAGAAATTACTCTTACACCTTAGTCTGCCCATCACTCAGTGAAACTGGATTGGGCAATCAGCCCTCTAAGTACTAAGGACTTCTTTTTTTAGGTTTGCTGCATCAGATTTTTGCTTGTCACTGAAAATGGAGCACAGAAAAGAAGAGAACAAAAGTAAAAAGGCAGAGGAAGGGGAATAAACTCTTAATTGCCATGAAAACAGAAAAATTTTGAGATTGACAATTTTTCTACAAAACCTTCATGTTCTGAATCACTTATTTTAAATAATCACATATTTTAGGTACTATATCTTCTGAACTTGAATTAACCACATTAGGCAAGTCAGTAAGAAGATTTGTACTTCTTCACACTTACACAAAAAGAGCCCTTCTTTTATAGTTTTGTCTTACTATCAGGAAAAAACCCCAAGAGATAACAAGTATTAATGAGAATGTGGAGAAAAGGGAACCCTCCTGCACTTTTGGTGGAAATGTATATTGGTGCAGCTACTGTGGGAAAAAGTATGAAGGACTGGGGCAGCCACTATGGAAAAAACTATGAAGTTTAACTACCATGTAATCTAGCAATTCCATTTCTGTGTATTTAATTTGAAGAAAATGAAATCAGGATCTCAAAGAGATATCTTCGTCCCCATGCTTATATGGATTGCATCATTATTCACAATGTGCAAGATATGTAAACAACTTGTATCTATCAATAAGTTAATAAAGAAAAATATGGTAAGTGTGTTTATGCCACCCCACATACACATTATGAAATATTATCCAGCTTTAAAAAATAGGAAATCCTGCTATCTGTGACAACATGGATGAACCAGGGAACATCGTGCTAAATTCTGATAAGGAGCTTGAAGTAAAATAAGAAATTGTGTTTTTGAGCTTTCATCTAATCTCAAGGAAATAAAACCAAATAAAATTATATTTATCTAGTTTCACATTATTTGATATTTTCTTTTAGAAATCATAATAACAGTGACTGTGCTCTTCTCAGGTGTCAGACACTGATCTAAGCACATGGCAAGATTAACTAATTGCATTCTCACTGCAAATTACATGTAAGAAGCCCTTTCTAAAGATGAGAAAGTGGAGTCATGGGGCAATTAGTTTAATTTAACAAGGAACACAAAACAGATAAATGCAAAGCTGGGTTTCAACATTTTCCTGCCCACTTAACTACAACCCTATATAGCTTCTATGAATTGAACAATTGAAAGACACCATCTTAAAAACCTAAAGTAAGTGCAAACCCATCAATTTGTTTTCTTAAACTAGGTTTGTAAAGCTCAGCCACATCTGCATCTAAACCCAAATTCTGCATAACTAAAGCTAAATCTGTGATATAAAGCAATAACATTAAGTCAGAAAAGATCAAAGTTATTGAAAATCTATTCTAAGACCCACCCCCTTTGCCACTGCTTGCATTTCCAATAAATCTCTCTACCCATTAAACCCTTACCCAAATTGCAAGTATAATAATGTAAATTCAAAATTCCTCCAGTATCATTTTCACTCTCGTCTTCATGAACTCCATCCAAAAGATATTTCTACCCCAGATATGACTGCTCATATTAATAATATCTGTACTCTAAAGATCAACACCATGCTTGCCTTTTTCATTCCACCTAATGAGTTGCCCAACTCCTACAGATCCCATGTTCACAATATCCCTCATTCTTTTCCTTTTTTTTTCCATTTTCACTGCTAGCAGGAGTTTAGCCCCTCAGGGCCTCTTCTTTGTAGTCTTCCTATCTGTACTGTGCCAGTTCCTATCCATCAGAACCAGAAATACCAGGAACTCTTTGCTGCAGGTTCAATTACTCATACGCCCTGCAGCTGGGGACCCATCTTGTCCACCTGGTTTTGTTTTCTACTGCGCCCACACCATTCTCTGCTTGAAGCCAAGCCTGGGTCACTGTGGGCTGCTTACAAATATTCTATAATCTCCCACATTCATTCTGTTCCATTAACTTTACCTGTCTCAAATATGCCTAACTGCATAAAAATGCCCTTGCACATCTGTGCACACACATCCACATGCATGCATCCTCATTCTCAAGTACAGCTCCATTACCACTTCCTCTAGTGCACTTTTCTAATACCTCAGACAATGTCAGATTCCTCCTTGAATGCTTTTATGGCAGCATTTTTCATAGGTGTGACTTGTTTTTATTTATATTTATTTATCTTAAACTATTTTTATTACCTTCAGAGAGAGGGGAAGGGAGAAAAGCAGAGAAGGAGAGCAACATCAAGGTATTGCTGCCTTTCACCTGCCTCCAGCTACAGACCTGGCTTGCAACCTGGTTATGTGCCCTGGCTAGGAATCCAACCAGTGACCTTTGGGTTTGCAGGCTGGAATCTATCCACCGCCAGGGCCATGGCTTATTTTTTAAACATCAAATTTATTCCATTTTGAATTTTTAAATATATTACAAGAAATAAACTACAATCTACATCCAAAATATTAAATGATTTAATATTGTGCTTTATAATTCATGATTTTAATTCTACATTTATTTGTTCAATTATGTAATTGATGTCTGTCTCAACTAGACTAAGTTTCAAGAAGAAAATTGAAAGGTATGATATTACTCATCATTACATCTCCACGGTCTAGATAAATAGGAGCTATGAAATATATATTTCTAAGATGAATTCCAATAAGGAGGTAAGTTATAATTTCATATATTTTTGGTTGTAGTGAAACTGAAACAAGACTACCAAGATGGTAATCACAAAGAAGCCTTAAAAATGTTCATAATGTTTGACCAGGTAATTTTCCTTTCCAGACTTCTTACATAAAAATAAATCTTCAGTGTTAAAATGTTTTATGTAATAATATGTATGTATATAACAGGAGCATGACTATGTAAAAAAAAAAAAAAATATCCATAGAGAACAATATATAGGAGAAAAGACACCAAAATGTTAAATATAACTATATTCTGATATTTTTCAATGTTTTATTATTTGAAATTTTTCCTATAATGATATAATTCTAATTTCATAATAAAAACAAATGTTAACAAAAGTCTATTAACCTAGAAATTAATAAAGATATCATCTCATATATACTTATAAATAATATTGCATACATATATGCAAATCATCTAAAAACATAACATGGTTGTAGATTAACTGGTTGCCCCAAATTTCCAAAGATTCAATTTACTGGTTTCTCTTTTTGTGCATGGTCACGATCCATAAAAACCTTCACTATGATACTTTAGTATTTATAAAATTGGCCATTATGCAATGTGCCATTTATAGCTGAAGGTCATTCTTTCAAATAAGTACAAAAAATATTTTTTTTAAACAAGACTTTCCTTCACATCAAATGTATGCAACCAAATAACATAGCACAAACAAAACAAACAAACAAACAAAAAGTTATTTTACTGAGAAAACAACCACATCAATATGTAGTCAGGGAAAGCAAAAGTGTAGCTAAGCTTCTAGATCTGCTGTGTATAGAAGGTTACAGGTGTGAAACAAACATATTAAGGCACATACCCACTTTTTTCATTAAACTGATGGAGTATGAAGGTTTGATGACATTCTTCTATTAATGTAAGTTATAACCCTTACCAGGAAAAGATTTTGTATTCAATATCCAGATATTACCCAAACTTCTGCAACTCAGACTTTTAATTAATAATTTAAGAGTGAATAAATATCTAACATCCCACACCTATATTCGAATTAACCATGGAAACCTAAAAAATATTTTGTAACTCATGAAATTAGTAGAGTTCTTCATTCTCTTTCAAAACACTTATGCATTCAACATATACACTCTGAGAAAATAATATTTTTTAAAAATTAGGTTGTCTAAATTCAATTTTCTCTCCTGTTTTTCTTTTATTTTCTATTTCCTGTGCCTGTGCATTTTACTAAAAATATTTTGAGGATACTATTTGTGTGAAACTCTTTTCTGTGCTCTCTGATATTAATTAAAATGGAAATAATGAAAACTAATGTGCACATTAACCAAGAAAAAATGTTTCATAATATATTAATTTCAATACTCAGAACTGAAAGAAATGCAAATCAGTCCAACTGTCTTCCGATATGGTGAAAAAATACCAAATATTTTAAATTAAAACAATCACTCTCTCAGAAGTGAGTTCATTTAAATCAATCATTGTCATAAATTGTTTTTATCCTATGTGCAATATTGACAGAAGAGAGAAATCAAGATAACCTATAGGATGATATACACATTTTAATCATTATTTAAAT
The DNA here is from genome assembly GCA_004026585.1 of Noctilio leporinus. Lineage (NCBI taxonomy): Eukaryota > Metazoa > Chordata > Mammalia > Chiroptera > Noctilionidae > Noctilio > Noctilio leporinus. The sequence continues at coordinate 30,474 of PVIW01005491.1, read as the reverse complement.
TGAAAAATGTGCAAAATGCATAATTTCATATAGCAAATATATATAAATACATACATATAACACATAATATGCTTATTTAAATATAAATCTTAGTACTAGTTGGTTATTAATCAGTGTAGATTCTTGATGTCACTTATGTTACTTATGGAAAATTACATGTTTTTTTACAGGGTAAAAAGCAACTTTTAGAATATAAATTTTTGTGGTTGATCTAAATAGGTTTGGCACTTCTGGTTGCAGAAAATAGTATTGTGAATAATTTATTCAAAGCCATAAATTATCATATAATTCAATCATAAAAATAAACCATGCCCAGGAACTTCTCCAAAGGGCTGAGCAAAAAGGGTAGGTTGGAGCACTGAAGAAAATGATAAATAAAACTGAAAGAATGTACAAATGTTCTGTATCTTTTAAACAAATGGGATTGACTTGGGGGTACGGGAGGGTGGAGAAGGGAAGAGAAGGGGGGGAAATGGGATGAATATAATACAACAACAATAAAATTCAATTAAAAAAAGAATATAATTTAACAATTGTAATTAACATGAAAATAAATAAATAAATAAATAAATAAAAGCAGTTCTTGCTCTCAAATAGTGTGCTCTGTATTGAAGAGAGATTAGGAAAGCCTATAAACCTGTAATATAGTTTTATGCCAATTAATCGTGTGTTAAATTACTGGTTTTACACATCTTCCTCCCTTCAAATAAATTATAAATCCCTTGATAATTGCATCATATATTATTCAAAGTAGCTTATCACTATGCTTTGCACAAAGCAGATGTTCAACAAATACTTATTGAACTACATTCATTTTCTTTTATATTTTAAAAGTATATTTAAGCTTTAAAAGGCATTCAAGTCAAAGTGCATTTTTAAATATCTTATTTAATGATAGGAGAAGCTGAGATGAATGAGATAAAGATATATGTGGGTTTTGACATGGAAACACCAACACTTTTTTTACAGTTTTCTCCTTTTTTTGGCTAAAAGAAATCCATCTAGGTAAACTATTAAAAAACAACAGTGAGAAAAACATTTTCTTGTGAAAAATGTTTGAGAAGATCACTAAAATGAAGGCGGACAGTAAAGATCCTGCTTAATTACCATAAATTCCAAGGAGCAGGCAGACCTAAGAGTGGTATCTTGGGATGCCTAGCACAGGGTTGAACTCTTTGTTAGTTTTATGAATATGTATTCAAGATCTAAAAGCTACAGCAAATATGTGAAGTACAGTTAGAAAAGCACCTCTTTTCAGTAATATTTTCTGACTTTCTCTAATTGTAAGATTTTAACATGTTAGATATTTTACAGCTATTATTATACTTACATAATCCAGAATAGTACAGTAAAATGGCAAAACTGCTGGATATATTGTTCTAATTAGTTTATTCATCACTTACAAAGATGAATAATTATGTCATAAAACATTGCGTACTTCAATCCACCAATATATCCATCTAAATTTTAAATAAATATTTTTAAAATTAAATTATGTTAGTTATATAATTGCAAAGCTAATATAAAAATTCTTGCAAATAAGTAAGAAAAATACGTGTCCTTTAGTGACAATGTTTCAGATCCAGGTAAATCCATTGTTATTATTACATATAGAAAAAGCTGTTCTGATGATATACTGTGTCAGGGATTCCTAATTTATGAATGCCTTTATTTGCTTTGTGCCATAACATGTAAGTTAATTTGCAAAAATGCACTATGCTCCATCTCATTCAGTGTGGTGATATGTCACTCTGCATGGCATTTACTGCACTTACAATGAGTACATTATTCATGTTCAAGTTTTCGTTTATATGTCAATGACACCAATATTAAAAAGAAATAATATTACTTGAAATTATTTTGTATCTTCTTCATATTAGCATAAATATTAGGAAGGACTATGCTGCCAGATGACAGCATAATATTTCCTAAATTGCTAAGTGAATAGGTATTTACTTAACTTTTCAAATGCTATTCTTATAGAAAGATCAGAATCTAAATACATTAGTGTAATTGCCATCTAAATATTATTTTTTAACTCTAGATATACCTTTTGGAATTTTTATTCCCAGTGTTATTTTTAGATAGGAAACTCAAAAGAGGATTCAAATGCTTAGCAATGCATTTTCAATAAGCAGATATAACTAGATATTAAATTATCAGAATATTCCATACTTATTCAGTCTGTCTATAAATGTTTGATAACAATCTTCTTTCTATTGCCTATTACAGAATTTACCTTTTATTACTAAGAAAACCACTATAGCAATTACTATGCAGACCACCTTTGGAATAATTGATTCTGAAAAAACTGTACCATCTCAAAACACGAGTTCTATGTTTAACTTGTGATATCTTGTCACAATAAAGAAACGCACACACATGCATGCATAACTAACAAATAGCAAAGATAAAGACAAAAGATTTACTTTGTCATGTAAGTGACCAAAATTGCATCCCTTAATTTTAATAGACAACCCTACATATGTATATGATGGAATACTACTCAGCCATAAGAAAAGATGAAGTACTGCCATTTGTGACAACATGGATTGATATTGAGAATAAGCAATATATGTCAGACAGAAAAAGTTAAGAACCATATATGATTCACTCATGTGTGAAATATAAAACTGAGAGCAACAAATGAACAAACAAGAAAAACAAGCAAAACTGATAGGGACAACAGTATGGTGGTTACAAGAGGGTAGATGGTGGGAGATAGTAAAGAGTAAATGAGGTCAAATATATGGTGATGGAAGATATTTTACTTTGGATGGTGGGCACACAATTCAATATACAGATAATATATCATAAAAACGCACCCTTGAAATCTATATAATCTTCTTAACCAATGTTACTCCAATTAATTTAATTTAAAAAATAAAATAGACAATACTTTAACTTATTATTTTTCATCATAAAAGCCATTTTATATTAATTATACACAAAATATAACTCCATATTATAAACATTAATCATGCTTCTCATGTTCTTCATAAAATATAAGACTAATCAAATGTAACTGAATGACTTGAGGAATAAAGGATAAAAAATATTATTACTATTTGCTAATATTCTGTAGTCATATAATAATAAATTTTAATGCTGGAACTATGACTGAAAAATAACATGAAAGTTACAAGAGTAATATACCATAATCTGAGAGCACTCAATAATTATGCAAACTTTCAAGATGGAGTAACAGAGACTAGAAAGGCCCAATTGCATAATACAATTAAAAAATTGACAAACTGAATTTTTTAGGACAGTGACCATCATAAATGAAGGACAGTTAGCTCTGAAAAATGGGGAAAAAATGAAGTAAGCCCTACTATTGACTGAATTTAAAGCCTTGATAGAGATTCCAGGACATGATGAAGGAGAGAACCCCAATGAATTTTCTAAACTGAGAAGATGGAGCAGAGTCCCAAGAGACCAAGGTAGACAGTGTACACACAGAGTACTGAGAAGAGAGAACTGTAGAAATAGGGAACTTTTAGGATCTTCAGAAGATTCCTTTGAGTATTCAGTTATGTACAGATAAGCAATTTTATGTGAGGAAACCACTGTAAGCTGGGGAAAACCACCTGAGAGAATTAGAGTTTAGAGGTGGCATTTCTTCAAATACACTCAGGATTTGAAATAGTACCTATTCCCACTAGTAAAACAAAGAAACCTATACTTCATGGGGCATAAAGCAGTGTAAAACTAAGGGTCTTGCATCAAGTGGGAAATAATTAGCCTTAGTCTGATCACTAATTCAGTCTCACTTAACAAATTCTGAAAGAAGAACCAAAAAGAGTACATATATTATTTCCAAGTAGGTTAACTGCATCCCACAATAGGCTCAAGAATAGTTATAGGAATACAAAAATATCAAGCAACCAATAAAGTAAAAATCAAAATATATCATATTGCATTAACCATGAAAAATGAACTACAGTAGATGTGTACTTTTATTTGCTTTTGTAACAGAAATTATAGAACAGTATACTGGTACCTTTGTATGACAAAAAAACGTATTTTCAATTTTTAGCACACATTTGCTTTAGGGTCAGCAAGCATTTCCTTAGAGGTGGCATAAAAATATTATCAAGATAGTGGATGAAATTAAAAAAAATAATTGCATGTGACAATAATCAATACATTCTCCAGATATGAGGCTCATACATTTGAGAATTAGTATTTTTCGGAGCAAGTATAAAACTGATCTTGCCTCTTCATATCTAGAACCTCACAGAAGCCTCCACCCAATAGGCAGAGTAAACATTTTTTTTAAAGATATTTTATTTATTATTTTTAGAAAGAGGGGAAGGGAGAGAGGCAGAGAGGGAGAGAGACATCAATGTATGGTGAGAGACATCAATGTTAAACTTTTAAAATAGTTGGAAGTAATACTGACAAATTCTTAAGGCTACTTCCATTTAAAGAAGATGTAAATATCTGAAGACTGTTCCCTTCTAAGTTTCCATCTCAGACATTTGTCTTCCAAATACTTCGAGGAAAAGACAAGAGTCATGATCAATGCCACTCATCCAGAACCTTCAGAGCAGCAGGTAAAAAGCAGGAAGATGGCATTCAGGAATACATATTTGTCAGAGTGGACATGGGCACTTTCAACTAGAAGGGAAACATTTAATGTGAGAGGTTATTAAAAAAAAACAAAAAAACAAAAAACAAATAAAAAAGGATATTGATGTAGAAGTTCCATAAAGGATGATGTGAAATTTAGTCTCTAATTCAGAGTTCATCTGTGACCAGATTTTATATATACATTGAAAACACAAACTTATATAGGTTATATCACCAAGAAACAATGCCTCTCCATCATTTTTATTTAAGGTTTAAAATGAATGGCTGATCCTAACAATTTCCCCAAAATTTCTTAATGGCAATTTAATCACAAAAATTCAACAATACAGTATACTGTATTCGTCCCATATTCTCTTTGAAGGTATTTCTTTTTAAGGTTTTATTCATTTTATTCATTTTTAGAGAGAAGGGCGGGGAGGAAGGAAGAAAGGGAGAGAGAAACATCAATGTGCAGTTGCCTTTCACCTGCCTTCAGCTATTGGACCTGGCTTGCAACCTGGTTATGTGCCCTGGCTGGGAATCGAACCAGTGACCTTTGAGTTTCCAGGTTAGTGCCTATAGACTGAGCTACCAGCCAGGGCTAAAGGTATTTTTAAATGACAGATACTTAATTTGCTTATTTAGCAAGCATGCCTTAAATATATACTTTGTCACAAACTCCTTTCTAAGAAATGAGAGAAATTTATAGTCGTTCTAGATTCTTGTCCATTATTCTCAGCACCAGTAAGCTAATAGTATGATGTGGGTCCTAAAACAATTAGGCTGCATAAAAGGAAAAGTAGTATCCAATACTAATAATAACAATAATAAGAATAATTGTCATGTCTTGGGTATATAGTACTTTGAGCCAGAAACTACTCAAACAAAAATAAAAAGTGCTTTGTCTATAATTAGCTCATTTAATTCTAGAGCAACTTTTTAAGGTAGGTGGCATTATTTCCTCTTTACACCTGAGGTAATAGGCACAGAGTGATATACTACTTGCCCTGATGTAACACAAGAAGGAAGTGATGGAGCTTGTGTTTACTAGGCTCTAACTGAGGACCCCAGAGTCCTTGGACTACAAAGAGGTCAAAATGACTTATTAAAAGTACAATGAGGGGACACAGTCAGATTAGAGAAGTGCAATTGCTGCAATGGGTCCTGGAAAAATTGTGTTAGACAATGTTTAATCTGAAAATGAAGTGTAGTTATTTTCTAATAGTTGTGAGGGTATCATAAAACAGAGTCAAATTATTTAATTTTGCTTTGGAATACAGAAAAATAAATAAATAACTAGAGTGACACCAGTACTAAATATAAACAAGGGACATGATTGTCACCTCTTTAGTCACTACTATATATACTCCGGGTGCCTAGAACACTGTCTTTCATGGTCTAGGCACTCAATACATAAATGATTAATATGGGAAAACATGAATTAATAAGGACAGAGTAATTTCCAACCCTCTTAGCTATCCAGTGAAAATAAAGACTAGTCCTCCCACAAAGTCATGATTCCCTGCCACTGGAAGTATTCAAGAAGAGGTTGTATGGTTATTTTTTTAATAGAATTATGGTAATAATTACTACTTTTTGCCCTAATTTCAGTCTGGCTTTGAAAAAATTATCTGAAGATGCAAGTAAAATATGACAAAAAAGCCCTGGCTGGTGGCTCAGTGGATAGGTGCCAGCCTAAGAACCCAAAGGTCATTGGTTTGATTCCCAGCCAGGGCACATAACCAGGTTGCAAGCCAGGTCTGTAGCTGGAGGCAGGTGAAAGGCAACCATACATTGATGCTTCTCTCCCTCTCTGCCTCACTCCCTTCACCTCTCTCCAAATATAATAAACAAAATATTTTTAAAATTTTTTAAAGAAAAAATATGACAAAAAGCCAACTGATCCTTCGCTTTCATACAGGGAAGTGTAGCAAGCACTGCCCCTTTCCTCTCCCTATGATTGGTCCATGAACAATTAGGAGTGAGGAAAAGTGGGCAGAAGTGAGGGAGAATGGAGGAGAAAGGGGACTCTTTCTTACTAATTTGTTAAAGGAAAACACACAGATCTTGATTAGTAGGACAAAAGTTTAGAAAAAGGAAATCTATAGCAATTGAAAGATTGAAGTTTCATTTCCCACAAAGCAAACTGGGATGTGGAGCAGTAGAGAACAAGGAATATTTTAAAAGGAAGAATATCTACTTAAGTCTAGGAGAATATTTGCAGTTGACTATGTGTTCATTTTTTAATTCAATTTCTATATATTTTATTTTAACTATTTTGCAAATATAATTATGTAGACACAGGATGCTAATTTAATATGCAAATTCCCTGTTTAGGCATGTTTTCAGGTGCAGGGTGGTGGGAGGGAGAGAAGTGGGGAAGCTGATGGAGAATGAAATTCTCCTGCCCTACCCAAACTCTTCTGAATGTATACTTATGTCCTGAATCTTGATTTCCTTTGCTCAAATTAGAATTGTAGGTTGTGGCTTTGGCATCTGATCCATACCTTTAGTTTCTAAAAACAAAACAAAAGTCCTAGGAAAAGCATTATGTATACAGCACATTTTGGCACACTCCTTTAGAAATGGCAAAGGGAACTGCTTATTCCTTATCCTTACAGATTCTATGCTCTCATCCTCCCTCCACCCCTGTTCTGTGCAATAAGTTATTGATCCAAAAGCCTTTCTGACATGTAGCTGATCTAGAACTGGAATAAATCACAGTGTCCTGGAAAAGAACCAGAGAGGTCAGGGTGGCCTGGAGTCACAGAGGAGGACAAGATCTGGAAGATTTGCAGTCACACCACAATAAGCCTGGTTTCAATGGACAAAAATGGCAAGAGAAAAAGGAAAAGCAAAACTTTAAAATACTGCATTCAAAAACATCACTTAACTATGTGCATGGCCATATCTGTCCTTTTCTTTTCATTTACAATATAATTTGGTAAGTCATAAAAATTCCAATATTTTTATTAATTTAAAAATTCCAGTTCAGTCCTTTCAGCACATGCATATAAAACAAATTAAAAACTTCTTTTAATTCAACTCTGCATAGAAGACAGTGTTGAGATTCAAATCTACCAGGAAGTTTAAGGTGTTTTCTTCCTTAAGGAATTTAGTTTTATGGAGACTTTTACTTGGATTGGAGAAAAAACAGATCAACAACAATAAGAGATTTACACATCCATTTACAGACTGCTACTGGCTAAAAATGATGGCCATTCTTCATAACTAACTGAAAAAATGCATGGTAAGAGTGGGTCATTTTAATCAAAGTGGTTAATGGAAGGCTTCACGGAGAAAATGAGATGTGAGCCAAGTCAGAGACATCAGAGTGTGGATGATGGAATGAGGGAATATTTTTTGGCAAGGGAAATGTCCTGATTGGGGAAGTAGTTTCTGAAGACATTTTTACTGACAGGATAGGTGCAGGGGTGTCAAACCCATTTTCATCGGGAGGGGGTGGGGGAGCATCAGCCTCTCAGTTGCCTTCAAAGGGCCCAAATGTAATTTTGGACTGTATAATTATAACTACTCCTTAACAGTTAAGCAAGATGTTAAAGAGTAATTACATTTATTCAATATTACCATTAGAATCAGACCTTTGAGGGCAACCAAGCTGAACATATTGTTAAATAACCTGAGACACCAGCATGTCACAGCAGAAGTTGCTGGGCTGGATAAAACAACGTGGAGGGCCAGACTTGGCCCTTGAGCTTTGTGTTTGACACCGGTGGGCTACAGGGTTCAGGGGTAATCATAGATGAGGTTGAAGGGGGTCTGCAGGTAGCTTGAAGAATACATGATACACAAACTAAGCAATTGGCACATTAAACAGTGGAGTGATAAGGATGTTTCCTGTATTATTTTCTTAATTGTGAAGAGAACTGATAGCATGACATTTTAGAGAACACCAACTTTGAACTATTATTCTAAACACAATGAATGCTATCTAAAACATATTTTAAAATTTTAGTTTTAGAAATTCATTTGTATTTCTGAATTTCCAAATCCAAACTTCTAAGCTTTGCTGTAGAAAATTTTAGTAGTATGTGTCTGCATTTTCGTGTGTGTGTGATGAAATTTAAAAACTTGATGTAGTCTTACCATTGGAAGGCTTTTTTTTTTTTTTTCAATTTTATTGTTGTTGTATTACATCCATCCCCTTTTTGCTCCCCTCTGTCCCCCTCCCCACCCACCCATTCCCCCAAAGTCAATCCCACCTGTTGTCCATGTCCATGGTTCCTTTATACTAGGTTCTTGTCTAAGCTGCTCCCCTTCTTTGCCTCTGCCTCCCCCCTCCCTACAGAACAATGAAGAAAAAAATCAAGGAAGACACAAATAAATGGAAGCATATACCATGTTCGTGGAAGGGAAGAATTACCATCATTAAAATGTCCATACTACCCAAAGCAATCTACAGATTCAATGCAATCCCAATTAAAATACCAATGACAGACTTCACAGAAATAGAAAAAATACTTCAAAAATTTATATGGAGCCAAAAACATCCATGAATAGCCACCACAATCTTGAGAAAGAAGAACAAGGTAGGAGGAATCACAATACCGGACTTCAAACAATACTACAAGGCTACTGTCATCAAAACAGCATGGTACTGGCATAAGAATAGACATATAGATCAATGGAACAAAATAGAGAGCCCAAAAATTAACCCAGGACTCTATGGTCAACTAATATTTGACAAAAAGGGAAGGAACATCAAATGGAGTAAAAACAGTCTCTTCAACAAATGGTGTTGGAAGGCTTTTTAAATGCTGTGACTTCAGGTGATTCAAGATTATTCCTACTGACATTTTCACTAGGGATTAATTTAAATAATATTAAGGAATCTTATTCTGTTGTTTTACAAAAGGAAGATATGTAATAAGTTCATTGATAGAAAGAAAAAGGCTTAAATTCCTAACATTTTTCTAAAATGTGCTTATGCAGCTAAACAAATTAGCACCTCCCTAATCAACTTAAAGTAAGACAACTTTAAAAGGTCTTGTTTCTTTTTTGGGGTTACCTTATGATGAAAAAGCAACCAAAAATATCTCTGTAAAAAAATGATATAAAGAAAACCACATTAAATGGAGCTGGAGCTGCCATCACAGAACTTCCTGGCACCTCTTATGCCTCAAACCTTTGGAATGTCAAAACAGGGCAAAATAACCTTGAATTGAACCTAAAGCAACATTGTGCCTCAAATAACTGTTTGCAAAGATAACAAGAAAGCAGTTATTTAACTACTGGACTGATGGCTACCAGACTGAAAATTAAAAATACACTTTAAAATAAACATTACTATGTTATGCTATCTGCACAATAGAAATGTCTTCCTTCTACTGATGTAATTGACCCTGTTCCCATTCTCATCAACACACCTTGCCTTCATCTCTTAAATGGAACACAATTTGGGCTTCTTGCTAAATTGGTGTGTCCACCTAGATATTCTCTTTGACCTCAAGTAAATGCTTATTGCTTCTCACTTTGAAAGGCCTTTTATTTTTAGGTTAACACTTTTTAAGAGATTTATATTTCTTACTTATGTGCCATAATGTGAAAGCCTCAAAGGGCATACTAATTTAAAAAGTTTAACCATCATGATTACCGACTTAGTGTAGAAACAGATGAAAAAAATCTGCGCTATAATTTCCACCTCCCTGGAACACTGTTTTTTGGTTTGTTTTTTTTTTTTTAATATGTACTAACATATTTGAATAAATGAATATGATGTAAATTTTGTCTCAACATCAGTAATATAATGTATTCTCCAGAGTTAAAAGCTCAAAGAAATTATAGAATTATTCTATATACTCAAATGTAATCATGGATGCATAAATAGAAGAAGCACAGCTAAACATGTTTATAAAACTACACTTGAAGAAATCTATCCATTTACATGTTGGAAAGTAAATTAAAAACTATGGTTCAAAAGCTAAATGTTGATATTTCATTACATAAAAGAAATGGAAATAGAGCTTTAGCATATGTTTATTTGACCTAGAAACATATACTGAATATTACCCTATTTCAATCTTTAGCCCAACCCATGTAATACACAAAGAAAACTTGTATCTGAGAGCAGATATCATTGCCTATTGTTGTCCAACTAGTGACAGAGCTGATTCTAAGTATGGCATCTTTGCGGCTCTAAGAGTGCCTTTGTGCTTTATGGTGCTGCTTTGACTACATATACTCATATTTATTATCCACATCTTTATTCACACTATATCCTTTACTTTTACACATGTTGAAGTACTGCCCCACATCAAGGCCTCATATATATCCCACTATTTATGAAATGTACTTTTACCCACCCTGTGGGGAACTACTCTTTTTATCCTTGATTATATATTTTACTAAACAATCTTCGTCAAATTTTAAAGCTTAATTTACTTAGACAATACAAAGCAAAACAGAACAAAAAAAAAAAAAACATAACTTTTCCATAGTGAACTATTATGTTATAGTTGAGTTCTGATATAAATCTCGACTTCTGCCCAGTCCTGAACACAAAGTAAGAAGTGCTTATGTGCAGATTTCAGTGCTTCAAAGGAGGTTTGGGACATTCTTGTATAATGGCTTTGTTTCTGTCCTCGTTAGCTCAAATCTGTAGAACACCAATAAGTTCCATTTGCAAAAAGTGTTTCCTGGCTCACTTGAGAAAACATTGATCTTGCAAATGGACTAATCTTCTCAAGCCTCCTTCTTGAAACCTTTATGTCTGCTTTGCTCTGCAGTGTACCAGGGAGAGCCATCTGGGGACTGATGTTCATATAAGTCCCCCCATTCAAATGAGATCTGTACTTCATAACATCATACCAGAAAGGCAAAGATTTAAATAAAATCACAAAGAGAGAGAGAGAGAGAGAGAGAGAGAGAGAGAGAGAGAGAGCCTCCTGACATCTCAGAGAGGATAACAAAAAAAAAAAATAGGTTATAATAATACAAGTTAAGTTGTATTATTAAGTTGTATCCACTGGCTGGTAGCACAGTGGATAAGGCACTGATCTGCAAACCCAAAGGTCACTGGTTTGATTCCCAGCCAGGGCACATAACCAGGTTGCAAGCCAGGTCTCCAGCCAGGTCTATGGCTGGAGGCAGGTGAAAAGCAACCATGTGTTGATGTTTCTCTCCCTCTCTGCCTCTTTCCCTTCCTCTGTCTCTGGACATAATAACTAAAAAATATTTTAAAAAATAGGGAGAAAAGATGCAAGTGAGAGCTATATGTGTAAGCGCAGAGCCAAAAAGTGTGTATGTCAGAGGTAAAGAGACTGGAGCATGATAAATAAAAAGAAAGTTATCCAATTATTTCATATGACTCACAGCATAATTCTTAATAGTGTCACTGTTAAAGTTTAAGATATTTAGAATTTGCATTTCAGGGAAAAGAAAATAATAAGGAAATAGCTCATAATTGGTACAATGATGCAAAACAAACATTCTCTTTTACATTACTTTGCTTTAAAAAAATGTGTGCCTTATTAAAATCCATAATCTTCTCTTAAGTACCATATATTACATAAATACTTTTGGTACAAAGATTACCATTTAAGTTCTCTTTGTAAGTGCTTTAAAAAGTGCTTTAGAAACAATGGAAAACATCCCTCACCCTAATTATTTACCAAGTAGCCACATACATTATTTGGGCAACAGAAAAGGCTTAGTAAAAGCTACTTAATATCAAGAAATTCTTAACTGGATAAGTCTCTTAACAGCAGAGAGGAGGTACCTATACTTTGCAATTATGTGGGCCATTAAATATGTGAAGTAAAAGGAACTGAAGTTGTTATGACTCACTACGGTGCCCCTGAAAAACCCCAGTCCCTGTTATCTGGTTTCAAGGAAAATGAATTTGCAGAAAACAATAAAGCAGTTTGTTTCCAAATTTCCAAAGTTCCTAGGAACAAAATAGGCAGTTTGACAGTAGACTGGCCTTACACCACTCTCGAAAAGAACATTGGGGCATCATCTAATTATTGGCTGTGTGGTTTGAGGTCAGTCATAGCCTCCCAAATCTCTCTATAAAGTGGACAGAAACAGTTGGGCAACTAATTTTATACCTTATTTTAAAGAAGTGAGAGAAGCAAAATCAAGAACTGAAATGATGAGTAATTAACTCTCCAAATCTTAAGAGGTTGGTTAATTATGTCAAAATAAATATTACCCTTAGATTATGCTAGATCAATAAATTAAATAGGCACATGACAAGATCCCATAGAGATGCTGAATATTTTGTCTAATCATTGAACTGTCAGATATGATGCATACATTTAAAACACTATCCCTGTGATCATGCTATAGATGGCAAGGCCTTTCTCAGAGGTGAAGCACTAGAATAGTGATGAATGCACAGATGTGAGCTATCTGGGAGGTAAAAACGACAAAATGAATTTTAATAGACGCTTTTTCTCTGCACTGGCTGCCTGCTATTTAGTCAGCCTCTGCATCTTTTCAAATCTCTCTTAGTCATCACCTCTCTATCTAGTACCTTCTTCCCCAGATATTTTCTATCCCCCACACCCAGAACTGCATGAAATTAGCTTGTATGATGTTCTCACAATAGCTTATGGACAAGTTCTGTAGTTGCACTGTGATTATCTGTTCACGGGATTGTCTTGCAGTGGTTGACAGGATAACAATTTCCCAAAAATGTCCACATCCTATTCCCTGAAGTCTGTGAATATGTTGCTTTACATGGTAAAAGAGCCATTGCATATGTTAAGGACATTACTAAGGTGAGATTATCCTGGATTATATGGGTGGGTCCAGTGTCATCAGTAGGGTCCTCAAGAGGAAGGAACACGTAAGAGATATGACTATGAAGTAATTATCAGACAGATGGATTTGAGAACGGGAGGAGCAGCTATGCGCTAAGAAATCCAGATGGCCTCTAGAAGTTGAAAAAAGGCAAAGCAATGGATTCTCCTCCAGAGCTTCCAAAAGGAACACAGCCCTACTGACATCATGATTTTAGCCCAGTGATAGGCCTGTCAGAATTCTGACCTATAGATTCATACAATAACGTATTTGCAGTGTCTTCAGTCATTGAATTGGTGGCAATTTGTTATAGTAGCAATAAGAAACTAATACTAAAGCTTGCATTAGACTGTTAGCATCTCAAGGGAAGGAACTATACCTTTGCCTCCCAGAGGCATCACATGAGTAGATCCTCTGGTTTGAGAAAGCACTTTCACTAAATAACACAGCCTCTCCCATGTTTCCAGTACTGTCCTTGTAGAAATATGCAAAGACATTATTGTAACAATGAACGTTAAGCCCTGGCTGGTGGCTCAGTGGGTAGGTGCTGGCCTGCAAACCCAAAGGTCATTGGTTCAATTCCCCAGTCAGGGCACATAACCAGGTTGCAAGCCAGGTCTCCAGCCAGGTCTGTAGCTGGAGGTAGGTGAAAGGCAACCATATACTGATGTTTCTCTCTCTTTGTTCCTCCCTCCCTGCCCTTCTCTCTCTGAAAATAATGAATAAAATCTTTAAAAAATAAAAAAAGAATGAATGCTAATAACAACAGATTTCCTCCTCATTCAGAATGGCTTTGTAGAGTTTTAAAGGTGCTTTTATATACCTTAAATCAGTTAAGATTTACTAAGCAATGTTGGATTATATCCACATTATAATTAAAATAATGTACAAATATAAAAGATAATGTTGAACAATGAAAATACATGAGAGTAGTAAAACTTTAAGTTTGCTCTTGTGTGATTATTGTAATGATAATTTGTTTTGCTTTCTGGTACTGCTAATTGAAGAAATACCATCTGTGTGGGCCATAGACATAAAATAGTCATAGCAGACAATATCTTAGAAAGTATGTATTAGTGCATTGAACCCCACAGTTTTCATAGGAACTAATTGAGACCCATCTTTGCCTCAAATGCAAGAAAGCAGGGTCAGAAACAAAGTCCTAACCCACAACAAAAGCTATTATCATGAAGCTGTAAGAAATGTTTACTGCCATTTCCTACCTATGTTAAAATACTGTTTATAACGCATTATATTGTTCACATATATCTATTGATAAACTCATCATTAATTAATTTAGAGTTGGATATTAGTTGTGAAACTGAGCTTCCCAAAAATCCTAAAATAGTTTTGGATATTTAATAAGTTTTTTTCTTCACTTTAAAATTTTTAAAAAGAAGAAGGTAGGAAAGTGAGGAAGAATTATACTTAATAATAATGGTATCACAAATGAAGACTGTCAAATATATGCATGCTTCTTTAGTACTAGTCACATTTAAATTTTGCATTTCCAGCACAATTTGTGTTTGTATCATTTAGAACCTACACAGAAAAAGGGAAAATATTATCTCTACTGTAACTAAGACAACAAAGTAAAAACAAATGATAAAACTTATTTTTCCCTTTAAAAGACACAAAGAATATCTATTATCAATTGTAGATAATTTTTTCCAAATCATTGAATCTGAAACTTAAAAATATATTTCTCTAAAATATTTTTTATAATCTAACATCTAAGACTCAGTTAATATTAATATGTATCTCTGGATTTCCTTAAGTAAAGGTCTAAATGTACTTTAATTTATCACAATTTTTATATGGGTATAGGCTTCAGAGAAATTATTCTTAATATTTTAGTAACTGCTTGAGGATTGTTTTACTTCTTTCAAAGAACATGATATATATATATATATATATATATATATATATATATATATTCCATTGGATTTTCAACACTTTGAAGTTTGGGCATTTATTTTCAAATGCCTTGAGTCTTTTACAAACACAAAGTATGGTCATCAATTTCAGTACTTAATTCTATTAAGTGAAGCATTTTATGCATTTCTTATCCATTTTTTCTTTATTTTATCCCATGTTCATTCATTCAAAGTTGGTTTTGAACAATACAAATGCCTTATTCTTATTGTGGATATAAACATAACATAGTCTTTCACTTTAGGCAAAGAATCATTCAAATTTGTGAAATCTTTTAAAGACAAGTGAAAAATACTCTCACTGGAAGAGGAACAAAGATATAAGCACAGATGTACAAGAGAAGTAATTTAAGCAACTTAAAATGTAAAGGCAACTCTAATTTCAAGAAGCTCTGCAAGACCAAAGCAGTTCAGGTGGGGCTTGAACAAAGAGTGGCATCAAAATATGCCATATAATTCAAGTAGGAATACTCAGATTTGTTGGCAGGAGCCCTATTTCTCCAGAGTGTGTATGGGTAAGAATAAACCTGTTGCCTACAGTATTTATAGCAGCCTGGAGCATGGGTTCTGCCATTTCATCTTTCTTGTAATTAGACACACACAAGTTAAAACATCCACAAATCTTTTTATTACTCGTTACGAAGTAAACCTACAAGATATTTTTGTATTTACATTGTGGAAGATGGTTTGATATTCTACAACTTTGTTGCTGTTAGCAACAATGCAATAAAAATATTGAGAGCAAAAAAAGTTAAATTAAAATTTTAATAGACTAAATATTACAATTAAATGCCATATAGATTGTCAGGTGGTGTTTAAAACAAAAGTAAAGCCAAGTCAAATAAATCCATGCTTACAGAATGTCTACCTTAAGTATAAGAATATAGAAAAGTTAAAATTATGAAGATTAATCACCATGCAAAATGGATGCAGGTATCCTAAGACCAAACAAAGTAAACTAAAGCAAAAAATCAAGGCACTATGAAAAAAGGGCATAAGTACCAGTAAGACATAATAATTTCATATTAATCTATGGCAAAAACTGAAAGACCTAATGAAGATATGGAAAAATCCACAATCATATTGGGAGATTTTTAACACAGCTATCTAACTGACAGAAGGAGAGACATGAAAATCAATTTCTAAAAGAGAAAATTTGAACTACACAATTAGCAAACATGATATAATTAATGTACATAAAATGTTGCACCTGGCAACTGAAAAAAATTTTGTTACCTATTCACATATTAATTTGTTCTCTGATTATGTTGGATTTAACCTAGAAAGTTGGTGATTTATTTATATAAATTGACAACTAGATAATACCTAAATATATAAAATCAAACAAGTACTTCTAAATAATAATGAATAAAAGAATAAATCACAAAAAAGATTATATGAAAATCAATATATGCACAGCACAACTTATTCAGTGCAGCTAAATATAAATGCTTACATGTAACATGCTTTCAGATAAATTTATACTCTTAAATTTATGCTTAAAAGTTTAAATTTAATAAGTTTAAATTTAAATATTCCTAAGAAGCTTAAAAATGGCAAATTTATCCTGGCTGGTGTGGCTCAGTGGATTGGCACTGGCCTATGAACCCAAAGGTCTCTGGTTCAATTCTGCAGTTGGGGCACATAACCAGGTCTCCAGCCAGGTCCTTAGCTGGAGGCAGGTGAAAGGCAGCCATACATTGATGTCTCTCTCCCTCTCTGCCTCCCTTCCTGCCCTCCTTTCTGAAAATAATGAATAAAATATTTTTAAATGGCAAATTTACTCCAAAGAAAATAGAAATAAAATTAAGAATGGAAATTACTAAAACAAAACAAAAAAAAATTACAATAGAAAACATCAGAGGACTTTCAGCCAAGATGGAGGTGTAAGTAGACACACTATGTCTCCCTTCACAACTAAGAAGGAATGCAACAACCTCAAAACTAGAGATAACCAGAAATTCCAGGAAATTGAGTTGCACAGAAGTCCAACAAACAAAGATATAAAGAAAAAATACTCATCCAGACAAGTACAAGGTATGGAGATGAGGCAGAGAGGACATGTTTGGCGGTGCAGTTTGGTAGTATGCTTTGGCAGCAAGACAGCTGTGGTAGGGTGGCGGCTGTGGCCAGCTGGCACACATTTTTAAATATTTTTAAATATTTGTTTAATATTAAAGAAATACTTAGGGACACTTGGGGAGCACTCCTGGCATGAAATCAGACTGTACACCTCATGGTTCAAGTACCAGGTTGGGGGTGGGAAGAATAAGCTTCATTGCTTCAGACTGTGAAAATCAGTGGAGGTCGGGGTGGAGAAAGAAACTGATAGTCTCTCAGCAGAGTGCATTTATTTAAAGGCCCCCATAGTCCTAGAAAGTATGCAGACCCACCCATTCTAGGAACTATTGCCAAGGTTACAGCTATATCAGTCCCAAAGGAAAAGTAGGAGAAGTGCTCAGAGAAAGGGTGTGTTTTGAGAAAGCAGCATTGTTCTCCCTCAAATCTGCCCCCACATGCAATGCCACAACATGGAGAAATGGGTTGCCTAGGACTAAGGAATACCTAAGACTCATCCCTTACAACATAACAGGTGCAACAACTCTAAGATGCAAAAGCAAACACAGGAGCCTGTCAAGTTGAGGAGACAGAGAACTATGGCCCAAAAGAGGGAACAGATCAAGGTTCCACTGGGAGAACTAAGCCATGAGGAGATAGCCAATGTTGCACAGTTTAAAATGTTGATGATAAAGATGCTCACAGACTTGACAGATCTGTGTGAGTATGGCAAACACAGGAGGGAAGATATGAAATGAAGAAAAATCCACACAAAACCAAAGGTGAAGAGAAGAAAAATAGAGCTCAAATCAATGACTTAGAACATAATGAAGAAATAAATAGTCAACCAGCATAGAAAGTGGAAAGAAGAATTGAAAAAAACAAGGAGAGGCATAAGAATCTCTGGGACAACTTTAAATGTGCTAACAGCCAAATTATAGGGGTGCCAGAATGAAAAGAGGAAGAGCAAGAAATTGAAAACTTACATGAAAAAATAATAAAGGAAAACTTCACTAATTGGGCAAAGGAAATAGAAATAGAAGTATAGAAAGCACAGAGTCCCAAACAAGCTAGACCTAAAGAGGACCACACCAGGACACATCATATTCAAAATGTCAAATATTAAAGATAAAGACAGAATATTAAAAGCAGTAACGGAAGAGAAGAGAGTTATCTACAAACAGGTACCTTTAAGATTATCAGCTGACATCTCAAAAGAAATTTTGCAGGCAAGGATTGGCAAGAAGTATTCAAAGTGATGAAAAGCAAGGACCTGCAACCAAGATTACTGTATCTAGCAAAGCTATCATTTAGAATGGAAGGGCAGATAAAATTTCTAGTATCTTCTTCAATAAACATTTTTACTTTCTCAGACAAAGTAAAACTAAAGGAGTTCACCATCACCAAACCATTATTATATGAAATGTTAAAAGGACTTAAGAAAAAGAAGATCAAAATTATGAACATTAAAAAGACGACAAACTACATGGATAAAAAGAGGCAGAATGATGGTGACCTGAGGGAGGAGGGAGAGGAGGAGGGAAAAGACTAAGGGTTTAGTTGAGGAGCTAATGTGAAAGACCCATGGACATGGACAACAAGATTGGGATTGACTGTGGGAAAAGTAATTGGGAGGGTGGGGCAGGGGATAGCAATGAGGGGAAAATGAAACAATTCTAATATAGCAATAAATTCATTAAAAATGACAACAAACTTACAACTATCAACAACAGAACTTTAAAAAAATAAAAACAAGCCCTGGCTGGTGTGACTCAGTGGATTGTCTCTGGCCTGAGAACCCAAGGGTTGCTGGTTTGATTCCCAGACAGGGCACCTAACCAGGTTGCAAGCCAGGGCTTCAGCCAGGTCCCCAGCTAGAGGCAGGTGAAAGGCAACCATACATTGATGTTTCTCTCTTTCTTCCTGCCTCCCTGCTCTTCTCTAAAAATAATGAATATTTTTAATAAATAAATAAATATTAAAAATAAAAACCAAAACCAAGTAAGCTAACAGCCAGAATAGGATGACAATCATAGATATAATTATTGGGAGGGTTCTTGCCTGGGAGGGAGAAGGGGAAGAAATTGGGAAACAGTGTCAAGATTAGGAAACATAATTGGAGGGTACAAGATAGACTGAAGGATGTAAAGAATAATATGGGAAAGGGTGAAATCAGGGAACATATGCACAACCCATGGTCATGAACTAAGGTGGGTGAGAACTCAGAAGGGAAGTGAGGTCCTGGGTGGAGGGGAATAAAGGGAAAAAGAAATTGGGACAACTGTAACAACATAATCAATAAAATATATTTTAAAAAAGAAAACATCAACTAAGTAAAATGCAGCACTTTTAAAAAGACTAATCAAATTATATGTTAACAAGATTGTTCATGAAAAAAGAGGAAAGCCATAAATGATCAATAAAAGGAAAATGGAGGATATTGGTACAGGTGTTATGAACTATTCCAGAGTTAAGATGAACGTATCTCTAAACATGTTGCTAAATAAAAGAAACCAGACACAAAAAGCAAATGCTGTAGCTGTAAACATTAAAAATTGTGTTAGAAGTCAAGATAGTGCCTACCTTTAGGGTTCATTGATTGTCAATAAATAGTATAATTTCTGGGGCATTGCTGTATTATTGACACAGGTGGTCTTTTTAAAATATATTACTTATTATTTCCAGAGATAGAGGAAGGGAGAGAGAGAGAGAGAGAAATATCGTTGTATGGTTGCCTCCAGCCACGGACCTGGCTGGAGACCTGACTTGCAACCTGGTTATGTGCCCTGCCTGGGGAATGGAAGCAGTGACCTTTGGGTTTGCAGGCTGGCACCTTATCTACTGTGCCACCAGACAGGGTCATCAAGTCTTTTTACAAGTATATCCATCCTGTAAAAATGAAAGTAGTAAGTAATTTCATCACATTTCACTGTGCTTGTTATATTTCAAAAAAAATATCTTAAAATTGAGGTAACATTTTGGATGCAATATGAAAAATAGAGACATTTATTGAAGAAGATACAAGAACCATTGTACACAGGGCAATGACACCTCAGTCCCCTCAAAGTGGGTACCTTTTGGGATATTATACAGTTCTCCCAGGGTCTCTTTTACAGTTCAAAACATTCTGCAAAATCCTTTGTTAGAATCTAAATTAGCTACTGCATTGTATTTTCCAGAATCCTATTGAGAGTCTGAAATCTCTTCCTTTTCAAAGGTGATTTTAATTTTGGGACAAGCCAGAAGTCATAGGGCATCAAATTTGGCCTGAAAAGGGACTGAGTCACTTGGGTGATTTGATATTTCACCAAAATCTCTACAGGTGACGCAATGCATGAGCAGGTGCATTGTCAGTATAAAGTTGATCATTACAGTTCACAACTGTAGCCTTTTTCTTGGTGTTGTATCTCTCAACTGATGAAGATATTAAGGTAGTGCTCCTTATTAATTGTTTGGCCTGGAGGAACATACTCATGATGGATAACACCTTCCCAAATGAAAAACACAGTTAACATGGTCTTGATCATGCTGCCATTTTGCCACATGTTTTCAGATGTGGAGAACCAGGCAACTTTCATTGGGATGACTGGACCTTTGTTTCCTGACCATAGCCAGAGAACCATAATTCATTTTTGGTTATGACCTCCTTAAGGAAATCTGGTTCACTAGTAGCAGTTTAAGTCGTCGTTAGCAACTGCATCACAATGTTCCTTCTGCTTTGGTAGCAGAAACCATGAAATTAATTTTATCATGATAACTTTTCATGCCAAGATCCTGCATCAAAATCTAAGATACAGTAGTTTTTGGAATGCCCCAATTAACTTCTAGTTCTCACTGTCCAGTCATTGATATTTGTGGATTGCAGCCCATGCATGTTCAACCTCTCAAGTATTCTGCTTGTTACCAAAGCCTTCCAGAATGTGGATCACTTTTAACAGACTCTCTACCATGTTTGGAGCATTTGTGCCCCAGTTTTACTTGAGCTGCACTTATTGAATCATTCCTGAAAGGCTTCTGAATCATCCAAATAGTTTCCACAGAGGAATGTTCAAGCTTAACACAAAATCTGATGCTGATTTGTTGCTCTACTTGCTCAGTCATTTTGAATGTGATGGCCACACATTACACATGCTCACTCAACAACATTTACCACTGCCATTGGCTAGAACAGTGAAGCTGTTATTGTTCATGCACGCAGATTCCAGTCCATTCTCCTTGACTTCCAGGTTACATCAATGTTACATAAACCGTTTTTATTATATTAACAGTGGCTGGACTTTTTCCAGGCAGATATCATTGTTTTAGATGACATACACATCATCTTCAATTTATAGGGCATTCATTAAACCTTAAGAGGTGTTTCACTCTAGGAATTTTAGTCTTGCCTGAGAAATACTGAGAGGACTCTCTAACCTATAGAAAAACAAACCTCTTTTAAGATATGAAAGCTAAGGGTAAAAAAATTATAATGTTTTCCAAAAGTTGAGAAAGAACTTTTATTCTGTTAGGTTGTCTCCAAGATTTTATAGCCTTGCAAATTTTCCCAAGCAATAAAAATAAAGAAAATGTTTCTGAAATAAAATGGAGTGGACCTGTTCCTATAGAGGCATGTAAGAGGAAGAAGAGGTAAAAGAAGGGGAACTAGAGCCATATTTATTATCATCTCTGTCCCACTTACCAAGGAAGGAGCTTCTAAATCTGATTGGGAATAATGTACCCTGCACATTTTCTTCATTCATTATCAAGAATACTTCAGGCAACAAAGTACTGTATCATAAGAGATCATGCCTTACACTAGAATCTAAAAATACAAGGTTGTTAATCCTACTACTCCTCTGGTATACATTAAATGATCCAGGAAAAAAAAATACTTATATCCATAAATTTCCATTCTTTCACATGAAAAATAGCCATAATGTTGTCTACTTTAAAGAGTTTTTATGAACTTCAGTGCAGATAACAGTAAAGTTTAATTAGCTAAGATATTTGTTTTCTTATATGTACTTAGAACCATGAGAATATCTAACAATTATCAGTTAAGCAACTCCCTTATATATTTTTAAGGCCAAAAGATGCTTGAAGGGGACAAAATAATACAAACATTTGGCCAGGGCAACATATGCAAGATCTACATACAAGACTGTACAAGGTCTCAACCTCTAAAATTCTGCCTGACAATATCTTCTACCTTTTACACATGTGTGTATACACATATATACATATATGATTTTTTTCTTTTTAATTTAATTTAATTGTTGTTGTATTACATCCATCCTCTTTTTTCTCCCCTCTGTTATATAATTTTTTATTCCTTTATTCTGTCCTTGTTTTAGCTTCCTGATGGTGTTTCAATTTAAGTTGCTTTGGGCAGGGGGAGAAGGCAAACAAGTTCAGAGATCTGGGACTAAAAGAGGCTTGTATATTTCTTAAGAATAAACCCAACAGGCAAGTATCAAAATTTTCTCTTTGTTTTATGTAGTTTCTTAATTGCAATTTGAAATCCAATATTAGGAGACACACTATACGGACCATCCATATTTTTCATTATGAAATAAGATGCTTGCAGTCAATATTAATATAGCAACATTAAGCCAGAATGTTTAATCTAACCACTTGTGTCTAACACCTTCTTTAAATTGAATCAATCACCTTGGATGCATGTGCTAATAGCCACAGAATAACTTCCTTCTTAAAGTATTAAGGGGTTCTCTTGACTTATAATTATTTTCTTCCCTAGGAAAATTAGTATTTACTGAGATTTTTACCAAACAATGGTTTTTCTGTTCCAAACCCTGTTTTAGAGAATGATTTTTGAGAATCTAATTTTTCACATTAGTCTAGTCTACTTTCAAAACCACCACTTTTGATACAAATCCAAAAGTTTAGTCCAATGTTAAATTAATTCAACATTTTAAAATTGAGAACCTCATTTAAAAAAAAAAAATTATTGTTGTTGTATTACATCCATCCCTTTTTTGCTCCCCTCTGTCCCCCTCCCCACCCACCCATTCTCCCCAAAGTCAATCCCACCTGTTGTCCATTCCATGGTTCCTTTATACTAGGTTCTTGTCTAAACTGCTCTCCTTCCTTGCCTCTGCCTCCCCCTCCCCCCAACCCCCTTCCCCCTGACCACTGAAGGCCTAGTCACTGTATTCATATATTTGGTTCTGTTTTGCTTGTTGTTTGTTTTGTTCATTATTGTCCTGTAATGGGTGAGATCATATGGTATGTGTCCTTCACTGACTGGCTTATTTCACTAAGCATAATACTCTCCAGTTCCATCCATGTTGTTGCAAAGTGTAGGAGTTTCTTCTTTCTTTCTGCTGTATAGTATTCCATTGTGTAAATGTACCCAAGTTTTTTGATCCAATCATCCACTGATGGGCACTTAGGCTGTTTCCAGCACTTGGCTATTGTAAATAGTGCTGCTATGAACATAGGTGTACATAGGGAGAACCTCATTTTTAGTGCTCTTCTCTCTTCCAAAAACAGAGGGTTGCTGCCTCTGTTTAACTGATTAATAGTCAAATGGTCTTACTTTTCTGTTCTTTCGAATGTTGCCATTAGTTTACTTTTCCAAGTTTTCTGTTTGATTTTTTCTTTATCATTTCCTCTAAGTGCATTCTATTTACTATTTAGGACATGATATGCTGTTATTGAGGAATATGTTCAATACTACTTAACAAAAATTAAAATTGAAGATTGAAATTTTCATGGGAACCTTAACATTCATTTAAATTGCAGGTGGTTGTAAGTGTGTAGTCATCCATTTTAGGCATACCTTTTTTTCTAGGCTTGTCATCATTTTCATATTCCCTCATTAAATCTTTTTTTCCTTTCATATGGGTTTTAACTTAGTACCTAATGTGACTGGATCACATGCAACAAAACTGTAACTTCAAAGAAAATTGTGTGCAGGTATTAACCCAAGAAAAGTATAATGAAGTTTGTTAAGGTGAAAAAATGGAGAGAGAGTTGTTTAAAAGCATTGGGTTCTAGAAATAGTGGGAGGGATTAAATTGATGTTTAATAGAAATCTGAGTGGTTTCTTTTTATTTTCTGTCTCAATATTCACACCCCTGCATGTGAGTAGTTGTAGCTCTTATCTTCATAAAGATGGAGTAGGATAGGAGTAGGATAATAACAGGGGTGGGAATATATATATATATATATATAAAATTGGTGTACTCAGTCCCCCAATTTTCCATGCCTGTTGTTATCCCCCTCCATTATATATTTAGTACTTTGTTTTTATGCCTTGTGTTGTACCTGCAACACACAGCATGCTTCACATTAATCTTTTTTTTTAAGAGTTTATTTATTATTTCCAGAGAGAAGGGAAGGGAGAGATGCAGGGAGGGAGAGAGACATCAATGTATGGTTGCCTTTTACCTGCCTCCAGCTATAGACTTGGCTGGAGACCTGGCTTGCAGCCTGATTATGTGCCCTGGCTGGGGAACCAAACCAGCAACCTTTGAGTTCACAGGCCAGCACCTTATCCACTGTGCAACCAGCCAGGGCTTAATCATTTTATTTATACTCATATACCATACTTTCTCTTCTCTCCACACACATACAGAAACTCCTTTACTTGATGTTGTCTCAAGCTTGAACAATAGACAAGGTTGTAATTATTTGATTAAAATGTATAAGTAGAATAAATAGAACATACAGGAATAATTAACCACCTATTTTCAGGCTATATTCATTGAGCAGGCACAGGAAGCATGGAACAAAAGTAAATCCAAAATCACAGGATCTCAGGAAGCATTAAAAGATGGGATTCTGGAGCAGGAGGACAGGGAGACAGATACTGAGAACAGACCATTGAGAGAACAATTCTGTTCTATGGTGGCTTTTTAAGTTAAATGTGATCTCTGAGGAAAGGGAAGTAGTTCTGTTTTGTTTTGTTTTTTTTTAATTTTAGAATTCCATTGTGTAAATGTACCAAAGTTTATTTTGATTTGTCTGAGATCTAGCCCATGCAGGCTTCTAAGCAAGTGAGCAAAAGAAGAATTTAAAATTAAAAGGTGCCTTGCAAATCATCTTATCCAACCTTCCCATGACATAGAGGTCTTTACTTATTAAGACATACTAGAGTTTATTCAGCCAGCAAGAGTCACAGTGAGGCCTAGGGTTTTTTGTGCCCAAATATACACTCTCACCATTACTTAAGTGTACCATGGATGGTGGATGTTGCTTGTGGAGCATTAGGCTGTATAAAGACAGTGATATGTAATAGTGATGAAAGTGTGTGAGAGGCAGTGCAGGTAAGATTTGGGTATTTCCTTTCATTAACATTTTAAGAAACAAATCACTCAATGGGACAAACTCAGAAGACAATGGGCATTTAATAGGAAAAAAAAAAAAAAAAAGGAACAGCAATATGAAGCAAGCCAATCATGAAGGCATTTCAGTTAAAGATAGAAAGCTGTGATGTTGCAACATGTTGCTGTTTCCTTTTTTTTTTAATGAATCAATAATAATATTTATGTTTTGAATGAGCAGGCCTAGGGAACTGTGCTAAAATAATCTTTCACTACTACTAGCATAGGGCAAAAAGAAAAACCCACACATATATGAAAATTTCACCTTTAGACTGATTTGTTGATATAGAAGTTACTAAAAATGCTTAATATACTGCGAGTCTCAGTTTTACTTAACTATACTACAATAAACCATCAAGAAAGTAAAAAATGAAAACAGTCATGGGAGCATATGTGTACCAGGAACATTTCTAATGACAAAAATTGCATCTGCCCTGGCTGGTGGCACAGTGGATAAGGAGCCAGCCTGTGAACCCAAAGATCACTGGTTCAATTCCTAGCCAGGGCATATAACCAGGTTGCAAGCCAGGTCTCCAGCCAGGTCCTTGGCTGGAGGTAGGTGAAAGGCAATCATACACTGATGTCTCTCTTGCTCTTTGCCTCCCTCCCTTCCCCTCTCTCTAAAAATAATATATAAAATCTTTTTAAAACTTGCATCAGGTCAGCAGCAATAGCATGGAAAGGGAAATTAGCTGGTTTGAGAATATTTCTATATTCTCAAAACCAACTATTTATATTTATAATTTTCCAAAGTGCAAAAGCCTAGGGCTAAAGAAATAAAAGTTCCACAAACATAAAATACTTACAGGAAAACTTCAATATTTCCACATGCTCTATAATAGCTTACTCCAAAAAGAATCTCCACTATGGGATAATTGTGACTAAGTTCTGCCATTACATACAGCTTGTTGACCTGGTGTCCAAAGTATTGGAAAGAAATAGAAACTTGTGTGCATAGCTAGTGACATGACTTCTATATGAGGTGGTTCATGCATGCAACATTGTTCATCACAGTGGCTGCTGAAGTACTCTTGTTTCGTCATATGGAGGCTGCAGAATGAACAGAGGCAAACCTTGTAATTGATATTCTAGCCCACCCCAGAGGTGAACCCAGAAAAATACTGGGATTCATGTTGAATTTTATTATTATGTAGGACCTACTTAATTTTTAAAATGTGCACCCCATATCAGTTAGACCTACAATCAAATACAATTTTTGCCAAGTGCAAATCACTGAGAAAATTACTCCATCTCCTCTCATCTATGAAAATGAAAATAATACCACCTATTTTCCATGATTGGAAGAAGGGAGAGATGTGACATATAATACCTCTACTCCTAGAAGAAGCAGTGAAGATGTTTCCCTACTTTCCCTACACTTTTCCTGTTATTTTTCGGGCATGAAGATAAAACACATACTTCTGCATTGCATACCCAATTTCTTCATCTCATTATGTAGGTCCAGCTGCATCCCCAAAGAATAGGGATACAGCAGATGAATTCAGTTCTCTATATTAGGGTTGGCCTCAGCATAAAATTCTCTTCATGAAAACAGCAGTCATCTCATTTGATGAAATAAGGATGAGGTAATTATTGAACAGTCTAAGCTACAGAAATGATTAAGGTGCTGGTGACATTTACTTAAGCAGAAAGATTAATGGAGTTAAACAATGTTAAGTTGGCCACAGGGTAAAGAGGATAAGAAGCCATGAACAAATATTTAAAGGGCATAATGTAGCTAAAGCTAGGCAGGAATTATTTACAAAGATTTAAAGAGATAAAATGAGGTATGTGGCAGAATGAAAAGACATTAAGCAATACGATTCTGACAATTTTGAAGACCTTTTAATAAGGAAGAAATTTATTGCATCTAAAGAAAACAAATAATTGCCCACAAAAATTCAAGAGTTCCCTAAGAAAAATGACTCTATTTATGGATTAGCCACTGAACCATGTGGTTACATATCACCCTGGAGAACAAAACCAGGAGAGATAACAGAACTCTGTCTATAAATTTATTCCTAAATTTCAATTGCTAGTGCTTCACTAATTCTCCTTACTCTGAAGCACTGGATATTAAAAACTCATCAAAAAGGCAAATGAAACAGTTAACCATGTCACCAGAGCTCATTATCAGGTACCTACAAGGTATGTTCATAAAATATACAGACATGTAATAAGAAAAATAGAGACTTTTATTGAAAAGGATACAAGAAACAAGAAACATTGTACAGACAATGACATCTCAATCCCCTTTGAAGTAGGCACCTTTTGGGACCTCACATAGTTCTAGTGTCTCTTCTACTGCCCAGAACATTCTGCAAAATTGTTGGAATTGTCATCAGCTCCCCATTATATTTTCTTGAATCTCAACAAGGGTTTGAAATTTCTTCCTATTCAAAGGTAATTTTAGTCTGAGGAAAAGCCATAAGTCACAGGACACCAAAACTGGCCTGAAGTGGGGCTGAGTCACCTGAGTGATTTGATGTTTCGCCAAAAACTCTGAAGGAGACATGATGCATAAGTGGGTGTGTTTTCATGATTAACCTGCCAATTACAGTTGCCCATAGCTGTGGATGTTTACATCATATTGCATCTCTCAGCCAATGAAGAACATTGAGGTAGTACTCCTTATTAATGTTTGGCTTAGAGGGGCATAATGATGATGGACACCACCTTCCCAATCACAAAACACAGTTAACATGGTCTTGATCTTGCTGAGACTTTGCCCTGTCTTTTTCAAATGTAGAGAACCAGGCGAGTGACTTCCATTGGCATGACTGGGCCTTTTTTCTGGATCATAGCTGTAAACAC
The DNA here is from genome assembly GCA_004026585.1 of Noctilio leporinus. NCBI lineage: Eukaryota > Metazoa > Chordata > Mammalia > Chiroptera > Noctilionidae > Noctilio > Noctilio leporinus. The sequence goes on along the minus strand of PVIW01005491.1, from coordinate 2,000 downwards.
ACAATTCCCTGGTTATGCCCTTCTTGAGGAAATCTGGTTCACTGATAGCAGTTTCAATCAAGTAATTAACAACAGCACCATGATCCTTCTGCTCTGGTAGCAGAAGCTGTGACGTGAATTTTGCCACACATGTTTGAGGCCAAGATCCTGCATCAAAATTTCAGACACAGTAGTTTTTGGAATCCCAAGATCAGTTTCTAGTTCTCACATTGTCAGTCACTGATCTTCGTGGATTTCAGCCCATACATGTTCTTATGTGTTCTGATTATTGCAGACCTTCCAGAATGTGGGTCACTTTCAAAAGACTCTTTACCATCTTAGTAGCATTTGTGCCACAGTTTTATTTGTGCTGCACTCATTGCGTTATTCCTGAAAGCCATCTGAATCATCCAAATGGTTTCCATGGAGGAATATTTAAGCTTAACACAAAATTTGAGGCAGATTTGTTGCTTTACTTGCTCAGTTATTTTAAATGTGATGGCCACACAGTATACATGCTCACTCAGTGATGTCTACTGCTCCCACTGACTAGTATAGTGAAGTTTCATTCTTCACACATGGATTCCAGTTCACTCTCTTTGGCTGCCAGGTTACACTGGTGTTGCACAAACTGTTCTCATTATATTAATAATGATTTGACTTTTTCCATATAGACCTCACATACTAATGGTCTACTTAGTGCTATTGATTATGAATTTAAAGTAGATCCAAATCATGTATACATGTACTTTTTCTTCAGCCAAAATCAACTGTGTAGATGAAGGCACAAAGTAGGCTAGAAGTTAGATTAACTAGTTTTGCAATGTAAGATAAAAAAAAAAAAAAAAAGCCATGTAAGTCAATAAAATATTCTAGTAATATATAGATTTGTAAGGCTGTCCCAGAGTTAAATATTCATCTGTGTAAAATTTCTACAAAATGTAGTATATAGTTTATAGCAATGTAGATTTAACTACCTTATGTTCTTCTGATATCAGTATTAAGAACAAGATCTAATAGCTCATTAAGAAAGGACTCTAAACCAACGTACTAATTCAAAAGCAGCATATAGTGCACAGTATCCTGATTTCTAAGTCTGTAGTTTTTGTAATTAATTTATAACCTTGATGATTTGCTTGCACAATTTGGTATCAGTAACAAATGTAACAAATAAAACATCTTTTTATAAATTAGAATGTCTAAAATATATAGTCTTGAAAAAATAATGAAAGACTTAACAATGAAATTCATTGAATGCTGATGAAAGCATTCTAAATCCTTTTCAGATTCTTGGGTCAATGTTTCAATTCATTAAGGAGAGAATATCAACATGTGTGTCATATCCAAACATGTTGGAAAACCAAAGCAACATTCCTATATTAAGAAAGACTTGGTATTGCTGGATCAAAAGGCAGTTCCATTTTTAGTTTTTTAAGGAAACCCCATACTGTTTTCCACAGTGGCTGCACCAGCCTACATTCCCACCCACAGTGTATGAGGGTTCCCTTTGCCCCGCATCCTCGCCAACACTTGTTGTTTGTTGATTTGCTGATGATTGCCATTCTGACAGGTGTGAGGTGGTATCTTAATGTAGTTTTAATTTGCATCAGCAATTCCACTACTTGGACTCTACCCAAAGAATCCTGAAACACCAATTCATAAGAACCTATGCACACCTATGTTCATAGCGGCACTATTTACAATAGCCAAGTGCTGGAAACAGCCTAAGTGCCCATCAGTGGATGGTTGGATCAAAAAACTTTGGTAAATTTACACAACAGAATTCTATATAGCAGAAAGAAAGAAGGAACTTGTACCCTTTGCAACAACATGGATGGAACTGGAGAGTATTATGCTTAGTGAAATAAGTCAGTCAGTGAAGGACAAATATCATATAATCTCACCCATTACAGGACAATAATGAGCAAAACTAACAACAAGCAAAACAGAACCAAGTATATGAATACAAGGAATAAGCCTTCAGTGGTCAGGGGAACGGGGTTGGGGGGAGGGGGGAGGCA